>JAOWBW010001386.1:257095-322076 GCA_026119855.1 Campanula takesimana | reverse complement strand
AAATAAGTTCCGGGAAAAGCCATTTTTGTTGTAGTGTCTGCTTGGGCATGTATGCTTTTCTGATATGACTTCACCATAAATGTGCCTTGTAAACTCCTTTATAGCTAGCCATAAAGACCAAGGACAGTCTTTGCATCTTCCTTGTACCCTACTTTTGTCATTTTTCAAAATGAAATTGGATATCTATGTGTGCATCATATGCCTCATCTGATCTTTCAATTGTGCAGGTCCTTGAAAAAATCATGCCCCACAAAAGTCAAATTCTTTCAATATGATCACAATCACTATCAGATTTACCCTCATCATCATCAGGTGACTTCCATTTTTTTTTAATTCACCTCCTATCTCAAAGTCAAAGTACTTTGATGTTCCACTGTGACCACTTCTATCATCCATATTTCATCTCCAGCAGTCTCACCATTTCCATTCTCCATATTTTCATCAACATCAATACCAGAATCAACATCTTCATTCTCCAAATTTGCATTCTCTTCATTTCCATTTGCATTCTCATCCTCACCATTCTCATTTTGTACCATTTCAGCAAGTCTCCTCTTAGTTGCAGCTGCTACATTCCTGTTCTTTATGTACTCTTCATCATCTAATATCACATCAGTGTCATACAAACCATCATTATCATCAGAATCCAAATCCCCATAGTCACCATTTCCATCACCCACATTTTCAGTCCTTGCTTGCTTTTCAACTTGGATGTCATATTCCTTATCAGCCCACCATTCATCAGTTTCAATGTTCTGTCCATCATTTGTGCTTGGATTGGGTGCATTAACTTCATCATTTTGAGTCATACTTGGACCACTCAGAATTACTGCCTCTGGATCCGCTGGTTCCTCTTCAGGGGAATATAATCATCAATGACATGTTGCACATAAATATGTACTTCCCCATATTTTTTCCAATGTCACATGCCAAATTAATCTCATGATCACTCTTAATCAAACTGAACCCATCAGTAGCATCCAACCCATTATTACCATAAAACATCCTATCTGCAGTCATATAGCCTAAATCATTAATTACACTGCACAACCCATGAAAACTGACAAAATCGGGATCAAACACCTCCAAGCTTATGCACTTCACCTCCAATGTACTGTCTTTCCAACCCTAGAACTCGCCACGATGATGAATGACTAAGTCTATTAAATGATGTTTTGTTGGTATAAAAGTCGATTTCTTTCTTTCATACGCATACTGATCATCATCATCCATGCTGCATTTTGATTGAAAAGCCCTAAGTTAATTTGGGGGAAATGACTGTAACGCCCGTCCTAATTCCTGTTAAATTCTTGCCTTGCATAATTATATGTTATTTTAATTGAGTTAATTATTTAACTAATTGAGCAAGTTTAGGTCCTAATTGTTCAAAGTTGAACTTTAGGGTCATTTGTGAAAAATAAAGTTTAGGGGCTAAAATGCTCAAATTAAAACTTTAAGGGCATTTTTATTAAAAATGAAACTTGAGGGTCAAAGTGCAAATCTTTGAAAGTTGTAAGTATATCTTCTTGTTTGGTTGCCTGAGAAAGCATTTTCTCCCCCAATTCTCGTACGTTCCTCTGTTTCGTAAAAAAAAGTTAGGGTTTACCATATTCTCGACTCCTCTCGCTTAATTATGCCTCTGTTCGAAAATTCGACTTCGCATAAATGATCAGGGCGGTAGGTAGAGCATTTCCTGCCGAACAGAAATTAGTTTGGGTGAATTTGATTTCGGACTAGGTAAGTCACTAGCTCCCCTTGCTTGTAATAACATGCATATATGTTATTTTTGATACTTGCGCTCGTTAATTTCGTGATTTGAATGAGTTTTGTGATACTTGTAAATTTGGTACAAAGAGAGTATCAGTATGGCTTGATATGAAAGGAAGCATCCTAAATGGGTTTGTAAGTATTAAAAAAAATATACTCTACTCGTGAAACGGTAAAATATTAACTTGATTTAAATGTTATTAGAAAAATTGTACTATTATTTGTGGTACGGGGAAATGAATGAAAGTATCTCTAAATGTTATATTAGTATATTAGAAAATTATACTTATACTTTTGAGACGGTGAAATATTTAAATGGAATAAAGGAAAATTATTCTATTATTTGTGGGACGGTAAAAAGAATGAAATAAACTTGAAAATAATATTTTGAACTTGTTAGTATACTCCTGGGCATTGCTTGGATGTTAGAATGTTAATATAAAGTTACTCCTACGCTTGGGACGGAGAATTATTAAGCCTGCGAAAGAAATAAAATTTCAAATTCTAGTACCTTGGGCGACCGCCCATGTTTGGCCAGGCGACCGCCCATCTATCTGGAAGATTTTACTCTTGAAATGTCTTGTTTTGGGCGACCGCCCATATCCTTTTGTACGACCGCACACTTGCCCTGATGAACAAAATTCTTGAATAAAGTTTGATTAAGCTAGACTTAACCCTAGTTAAGGTATCTAGCCTTAGTATAAGATGTCCTAGAAAGTGTTATGACACCTTAGGGGCATCAGAACTTGGTATTGAACATGATTACTCATAGAATTAAAATGAGAACTTGAATATTAAAGTAAGAACTCTTTTAATTGTCTTGAAAGTGCTATGAACAAGCACTAATGTATTATATGTGTCCTTGAAACCAATATTGTGTACCTTAGGGGCACTAGAACAATGTCTTGAGCTTGAACATCCAAAGTATAGGATTATGAACTTGTAAGTATTAGATGTATAACTCATCTACTTAGATTGAACTTGAAGTATAAGATGTCTAACTCTTATATATGACTTGAATATCAAAAAATTGGAATAATAACTTGAAGTATAAGACAATTAAATCTTGTACATGACTTGAATATCCAAAGATTGGAATAATAACTTGAGTATAAGATAATTAATTCTTGTACATGTCTTGAACATCAAAGAATTGGATTGAAAACTTGAATGTAAGATGATAAAATCTTGTACCTGACTTGAAACCAATACGTGTGTATGGTAATGAACTTGAAAGTGCTATGAACAAGCACTAACGTGTTAGAACTATCCTTGATGTGTATGTGCAAATCTTGCACATAATTACTTGATAGAATGTGGCTTGTTGACTACTTATAATTGGATTAATAACCAAAGAGTTGGAATATAGAACTAGATAGAGAATGAACAACTCTAAGACATACTTGAATCTAATACGTATGTATTGAAAGTGCTATGAACAAGCACTAATGTGCTTGTAATTGATTTAATCGTGTATATACTCAATGAAGTATATAAAGTATAAAGAAGATATCTTGTTCTTGAGTTGAGTTCCTAAAGAATGAGGGACTAGTATAATAGGAAGATAATTCATAAAACAATGATTATAGAACACAATATGTGTTGGAAAATGTATTTGATTATTAACGATAAATATACGCGAGATATGATTGTGACTAGGTACAATAAGACATATTCGACTACGTGCTTAGAGTCTAAGATGTTGGGCTCTACTTGAAAGTAAGGGTATCGTGATAGACACATTAGTGTGTTAAAGGTTATATGAATATGTACGTGTAAATATTTCATATGACAAAGTGATATAGTATGACATACCCTACTACTTGGTTGGGGTCTGTTATTAATAGACTCTAATTTGGCTTGATTGTGTTACGTGGACACATTATATGCCATTGTTATACTGATTTGTATTTGCAAATATAGCATACGTGTACTTGTATTTGGTGAGCACATGATTACATGGTTCCTGAAGAGCTAGTCCACTACTTTTGGACGTAGTTCTATACTCTTGTAGTTCAAGTAAACATCTACTTGTGGGATTCTTGTGTGAGTCCAGCTGGTCACCTTGCTTGCTCAGAGATGTATAGGTTCACGCTTATCATGAGGCTGGGGCCAAAGTAATAATCAGGTGCTTATGTATCTGCGCTTGACCCCTTACTACAGGCCATAGTAAGGGCATAGCTTCCTTTATTAGAGCAATACGCCTGATAAAAGTGAATGCTAAACTCGTGAACACCTCGTGAATCTTGTTCTTGTTAGTGACACTGGTTACCGGGTCCTCTTGTGTACTGCACAACAGCAACTTGATTGATCGTGATTTGTCAACTGCAATAAGCAACGACAACAATGGGTTACTTGGGAGGAATAAGGTTGGAATATCCTTTGTAACGTGTTACTTTAGCCTTATGTGCTAGCTACTTGATGAGTTGGCTTAGCCTCTCATATACTTGTTACTTGATGACATCTTGAGCATGATTAGTTGATAATCTTCTTGATTTGCATGATTATATGATAACATGCTATGTACTTGTATCTAGTAACTTACTGAGATTTATCTCACCCCGTTCTTGTTTATTTGTTCCCCCCCCCTAGGAAAGCAAGTGGTAATACGTTGTGAGGCTCGACTTATCAGGGGCCTACTTGGCAGGTTGTTCTTGTTGGGGATTGTTATCCTTTCCAGTTTTGGTGAGGACGATTTGGTATCAGTTGTTTAGACTCAGTATATTGGGTAGACTTGTATAGTGTTCTTGTAATGCCAGCGTATGTGCTAGGCATGTTTTCCGCTGTGTATAACCACATTTGGTTTAAATTTCTTGGTATAGAATTCGTTGTGAGCTATCTTAGCTCGTTCCTCTTGAGTATATATATGTTGTCAGTTTGATATAAGCAGATGTCATTCAGTTTCTCGTTTCTTGTTAGTCACGCACACCAGGTTCGAGGTTCTATTAGTGAATCCCGGGACTTGGGGGCGTGTCAATGACAGCTTACACAACTAAACCCTAACTCATATGGCGAACAAAATTGAACAAACAACAACTTAAAATCAGTGTAATAGGGAGGTACTTACTTGATTTCCACGAATTTGTTGTTTGAATCTTCAAATCGTACTCGATTGCTCCTTAATCGTTCGTCGGCTCTCGTCTTTTCTCTCACTTGAGCGTAATGAGTGTTAATTTAGGGGAAATATGAGAGAAGGGAAGGGGTGTTTTTGGTTTTGGGGGAAATTTACCCGCCTTCACATATCGGTGTGTGTTTAATAGGTGAGGTGGATTTTTTTTTTTTTTAAATGTCCAGGTAGGATATAAGTGACCAGCTCAGCAAGACATAACGATCTGATAGACGGAGGAGAGACGGAAGGACTCTTAAGTAAAAAAACGTAGTTTGAGGATTCTTAAGTAAAAAAATGATTTGGTGACCAAAAAGTAATAAATAGATAAGTTCAGGGACCAAAAAGGTACTTATCCCGATCTAGACCGTATGGGTGAAATTCCTAGAGGAAGCGTACCAGTTGCTGATTTAATAGACTCTCGTAAAGATTTTGTAATAGATTAAGAATTTATCTAATAAATTAGACAATTGAGTAATACAACATGATGAAAATTCTCTAGTCTGGTATCAGAATTAAAAAAAAATATTGCTGGTTTGTCCTCTCTGTTACGAGATGGTTTCCAAAATGAGAGAGCCACATTAATTAAATTGATCTCGTTATAAAATGAGAGAAAGGAGATCAGCTTTGGAATTTGGATATACTCTAATCAAGATACATGTTAATGTTGTTGTTTTAATGTTATTTTAGTAGTTAATTTTTGTCTCAAAATATTTGTCGTTTTACTATTTTAAAGGTTTTTTTTATAGTTATAGACCAACTACTACTCTTATTAATGATAGTGAAATATCGGGAAAATATAGAAATATGCCCATATACTTAGGTTAAGGATCCAGATATGCCCGTACATAAGTTAATTGCCATATTAGTCCCTATACTTAAGAAAAATGAGTGGATATTAGGACACCGTCATCTTTCCGTCCAAATCTTAACGGAATTGCTGACTAAGCATCCTAGTTGGAATGTAAAATTAACTATGTGGAAAAGAAATTGCCCATGTAGAATTTGATGAGTATGATGGACTCAAAACTACGTTGTATTGATAGATAAAGTCAATATTCGTTAAATAGTTAACAAAAATGTTAAATAATTGATGAACTATCAATTTCTTAACCACTTTAGTTAGCAAGTCTGTTAAAACCTCCCAAATCTTCTTTAGTCATCCTCATCCTCTATCATATCCTCCAAAAATACTACCGTCACCCACCATCATCCACCATCACCATTAAAATCAACCACCATCAAACACATCCCTATCCACCGTCTAACCAATCAATTGCCCTTTTAAAACCAAATTTGAGTTCTAAATCGCCACACGCACACACGGCAAACATTCAAACCCAGTATCGGATTAAATGATTGAAAAATTAAAACCCAGATCTAATTACTAAAAAAATTAAAACCCATATATCCATAAAATTAACGCACCCATACATAAATCAGACATCAACGGAGGGGATCGACGACATTGTTGTTGAGGGATGGAGAGAGAGTGGAGTTTGGCGGCCAAGGTGAAGGATAGGAAAGTGAAGAGGGAGGGGGCGTCGGAACTGGAGAAATGACGATGGCGATATCGCTGGAGGATGGTGTTGACCGGGGTGGAGTGGTGGGGTGGCGCAGAGTTGAGACTTGAAGAAATCTATGGCGGCACAAATGAAGGGAAAGACAAAGGAGAAGTGGGGGTGGATGGAGGCGTGCAACGGGTCTTCAGATTAGGGTTGGGTTCACTTTGGGGGATGATTTTAATTTTAACCCCTTTGACCTTCTAAAATACTTCACATTCTATGAGGGGTGTAAATAAGTATTTTAACTTTATATTATTGTTAAGTTCCAAAACGACGTAGTTTTGAGTCCATCGTACTCAACAAATTTCACCTGGGCAATTTTTTCCCACGCAGTAAATTTCACATGCCAAATAAGCAGCTTAGTCAGCAATTCCGTTAAATTTGGACGGAAAGATGACGGTGTCCTAATATCCACTCATTTTTCTTAAGTACGGGGGCTAATATGGCAATTAACTTGTATAATGGCATATCTGCATCCTTAACCTAAATACAGGGGCATATTTCTATATTTTCCCGTGAAATATCTCTTGCACAAATATTTAGTTGCCTAGATATGTGGATTACTTTAGGGACATATTAGACCTTTTCACATGTATTAATTGCGCTTTTTGAAAACTGTGCAAATGTTCAAAACATCATTTATTTTGAGAATGAGAGAGTAATTTGTTTCTACTCCCCCGTTTCAAATTATCTGTCGCTTTAGGAGTAAAAAATTGTTTCAAAATATATGTCGTTTTACTATTATCAATTCACTTTTACCCTTTTGTCTCAATTATACCCTTATTAATGATGGTGAAAGTATCTCTCATGCAAGCATTTAATCACCTAGAAAGTTGAATTATTTAGGGGAAAAAATGGGACTTCTTAACATGCATTAATTACATTTCTTATGTATGAAAAAATCTAAAGCGACATATATTTTGAAACGGGTCGAGTAATTTATACGGATTGATGGGGCAGCCTGACGCATTTCCTCCAATTGCCGACTGCATTGCAAACTGGATTACTTTGAGCGGCGGGAAATGGCCTAATATAGAGGCCCACCACAGTGCGCCTAAAAACTATGAAACTAAATAATAGCCCAATGTGTTCAAAAAAAAAAAATAATAATAACCCAATGTATTTTTTTATTTTTTTTTTGAGAACAATAATAACCCAATGTCACGTTTTTTTTAACACATTGAGTTATTATTGCTCTATTAATTTCATAACAGTAACAAATAACAAATGTCACGTTTTTTTGTTTCAAAAAATAAAAATAAAAAAGTCATGTTTTTTATTCGTTCAATATAATATAAGTATGTATTTAAATAAAATATAATTTTGTCAAACTTTTTTTTTATCAGATGTGTTACAAACCATTTTTTTATCAGATGTGAAATACAAAAAGGAGAAGGCATCCATCACTCAGACCTGCAGGCATTACATTTAACATTTGACTACTACCTCAATAATATTTATATTAGCTGCATTTGACTTTTTCATTAAGCAAACTGAAATTTGACCAAAATATTAATTATAATTTAATCATCATTGTGAAATTTTAAAAGGTGATATTGCAATCTATCGATAAATTAATCTATCGTTAGATTACTTAGTAATTTATCAATAACAACTTTTAGAATTTCATTGTAATAATTAGATTGATAATAATGTTTGATCAATTGTATTGACAAAAAATTCAAACGTGGCTAGTATAAATACGCGGAGGGACTATAACATTGTTCATGAGTCCTAGGGAGTTTTGTCTTAAATATTCTCAACTGGATTACAACATTTGTGCTAACTACAATACCATTATACAACTAAATCCGTGGATAAGAAGGAATTAACTTATTAAGTGTATTTAATTTTTTGGAACAAAAGAAAGATTCGATAAAGTAGAACTAAATTTTTAGGGTTAATTACATTACTGCGACCTGACCACAAGTTTTACACTAGTGTTAGAAAAAGTTAATTAAAAAAGAATTAACTAAATAATGAAAGAAATAACTTAATTCATAAAAGGGGGTCAAAAAATATGATATATACCTATTTTTTTAAACCAAAGGGAGTTAATGTTTTGGTAAAAAACAATGAAAGAAATAACTAAATAAAAAATGTAATGTTTTCGAATTAAGTTTGAGGAGGGTGCAATGGAGTATAATCAATTGAATTGAAATAGAGATGATTGACACGTTTATGTAACGAGGAAAACCATTGAGACAACTATCTCGCCGGCATAAAACCTCGGGAGGTGTTTATGAGCACCTACCTTCTCGAACGGTTGTATTAGTGATCAAGTATTTACAATGGCGAGTTTATGGAGAGTTTACAAAGAGAGTACGTGATCCTCTGTGTGTGTGTGTGTCTCCATATCTCCTTTAAATAAGAAAAAAGGATGACCGAATCAATCCTAACAAACTAGCTATAATCTCGGCCATGATCTCTTCTTTCAACAGACTTTGCTGGGACTAGGTCTTCGTTGAGGAAGGACTCTTTTAAGCACGTTTTCCTTTCGCTTTAATTATCTGCAAAATAAAATATTAATCACAGGTAAAAAATAATTAATTGTAAGTTTACCTGAAACGGGATGTCAACATGTCAGAATAATTCAAGCGACGACGTTTTAAATTTTTACCCACAACAGTTAATATGATAAAAAAATCTCTTTCTATATATATATATATATATATATATATATATATTTGAAATAAAAATGACACAACTCCAAAATCAAGAGGGTCAATGGCCTAGGCGTGGCTTCGCCACTGAAGTTAACTACATATGTTACTTTTAAGAGTACGCTTTGGGGGAAACTAGTTCCTCCAAAAGTTATAAAAAAATTATGTTTTTAACTCTAAACTCTAAACCTTAAACCTTTAACCCTAAACCTTAAACCATATAAAACAACCCTAAACCCTAATGTTAGAACATGGCTTGGACAACAAGTCATTAATATTCCATTTATGAAATCATGATTATAATGTTAATATAAAGTGTAGTAAATTAAAGTAAATAAATGTGTAGAATTCCTGGATGTAATATTACCTATTTTTTATGGACAAAGTGGTAATATAACATCACTAAAGGTTGAAAGGGTGTAGTCCCTAAATGAGGTGCATATTGGTTTTATATATAAAGGGTTCTCCATCAACCCTTGAAATCACTACATCATTCATTATTACTCTCTTGATAAATCTTCATTAAGTGTTAAAGAAGTAAAGAGGAAAAGGCACAATCATTTAGAAGAACTCCGTCCCCTAAATTCTTCTTCTTCATCTTATTTCTCCCTACAACATCTTTAATGGATTCAACAGGTAATACTTCGCTTCCGCCTTTATCTCTTCCTCAATCTTATTCTGAATATGAGTGTGGCATTCAGGGATCTTAAATTATTCCAACAATTGGTATCAGAGCCCGCTCATCATTTGGTTTGAGTTTGAGTTGGAAAGCCTTAAAACGCTTTTGACTCATTCTTTCCTGTTGAATCATCAAGTTTTGATGTTCTTTAGAAGCACTAATTCGTTCAAATAGTGATGATATTCATCATATAAGTATTAAAGAAATGGTTTGAAAGTTTTGTTCATTAAAAACTCAATGGTTCAAGTTTGACTATCCCTTCATAACATGGTTTTATGTTTTGTGCATACCATGTGGATCTATTCACTTGATTCCATTAATTTTAAAGCAAGATTATCCCTAAATAACATGGTTTTATGTTTTAAGTACATACCATGTGGATCTACTTGCCATTCATTTTTTTTTTGGGAAAGTTTAAACAAAATTCAGAAAAGTGCAGAAATTGATCTGCTCGGCCGAGTCTTATGATCTGCTCGGCCGAGCACATGAAAAGGCGCCAAAAATGACATAAACCGTTCGGATACTTGGTCGAGTCCGGTCGGTTCTCTTGATTAACCCGGTCGGGTCTTTGGCTATGCCCGGTTGGACCAAGACCTGCACGGACGTGCGTTAAGTTTTGCACGGTCGTGTATTGTATGTCGAAAAGGGCAAATTTTTCTGTTGATGGTGCTCGGCCGTGCACTTCTCTATGCTCGGCCGAGCAGACACTATTCACAGATTTTGGAATTTTTAAGTTTCTGCACTACTTTGTTTTCCCTTTTGAACAAAACATACTTTTTTTCAACCTTAAAGCCTTGATTAATTATATGCTTAAATAATTTTATTCATTGTTTAAATAATATTATCGCCTAAGTGATTAACGTTATTTAAATCCAAAATTATTAAAGTGTTGAATGTTTAAATTAATATGTGAATGACTAACCGGGAGTACCGGAACCGGAGTAACCGGAATGGTACGGTTCAGGGTCACATATATAACCGGACCGAAACCGGAACCGGATCGGCATTTCCATTAAAAAAAATAAAAATCCTTATTTTTCAATAAATTTTAACATGTTTATTCATTAGTGTATTATAAAATAAAAATCTCTTGTCTTTAATAATTAACATGTTTATTCATTATTGTATGATAAAAAAAAAATAAAAAAAGGTAGCCTGGACTGAACCGGAACCGGACCGGAACCGTACCGGAACCGGATTGTGATGACCGGAACCGGAACGGTGTAAGCGCGGGCCGGTTCAGGGTCACATATATTGAACCGGAACGGTTAACGGAATTGGTCATCCCTAATTCATGTGATGACAAATAAATGAACATTAAGTTGTTTTATTAAATGCTTAAGACTACCCAAAGGAAGATTAAGCATTTAATCAAATATTGTTCAAATTACTTGACATCTAAGGCAATCATTTATGAGTCAATTCGTAATCCAAAGATTAGTTTTGATGTCATGTTGATTACCTTGTTGATGGATTTCGTTGATATAATTAATCATTTATTCATTATGTAGTTTCTTTTCTTTTTATGTTTTGTATTCATTCTTGTTCTCTAAATTCCAACAGATTTGCTCATTGGTTCATCTGTTATTACTGCTATGAGTACCATACTGATGCTAAATGGAACTAATTTTAAAACTTGGAAAACAAATAATTATGATCTTGGGCTATATGGACCTAGAACTCGCATTAAGGGATCCGTTTCTCTTCTTATTGCTTAAGTGCTGAGAAGTAAAAATAATCCAACCGCGTGAGCCTAATGATAATAAAGAATGTTGTCCCGGAGATCTTTTGGACAGTGTCTCCGAGGATGTTGATGCTGAAACGTTCCTTGATACCCTTGAGGAAGCTTGTTTCCATAAGGTATAAGGGTACCGGGAATTTAAGGGAGTACATTTTTAGAAATAGTTCACCTATCGACAAAAACTAAAAGCACTTAAGTCCGGGATATCGAAAGATATTCTTATGCATTTAGTTTTGATCTTTCTTCCTCCTCAGTTTGGTCACCTTGAGGTGACCTATAATTGTCAAAAGATAAGTAAAATATTAATGAATTACTTTCACTTATGACACAAGAGGAAGATAGGTTAAAAGCGATTTAGAACTAAATGTGCTTATTTAGTATCTACCTTTTCTCATGGGACAAGAGAAGGGGGAAAGAAACTGTGGTTGCAAGTAATGAGAAGTCCAAAGGATCATCTAATGATCATAAAGAAATGCTTCTTTTGCAAGGACCTTACTAACATGAAGTTCGATTACCCTAAGTATCACGCTTGGCGTGAAAGGTATATCATTTGGTCTTGTTTGTATTGTATTGAGGCTAATTTGGTTTCAATTTCTACATATACATGGTGATTGGATTTTGGTGCAACCAATCACATAAGGATGTTTAAGTAGGATTGCCTAAATTACCGAAGGCTTAGTAAAGATGAAGAAATTCATCTATATGGAAACTAGGGATCCGGTTGAAGTTATAGGCATAAGGATCCTTTAGGTTATTGTTAAAGTACTAAGTATTATTTGTATTAATAATACATTCATTGTACCATCATTTGAACAGAATTATGATATCTATCACAATATTAGACAAGGAAGGTTACTCTTGTTCTTTTGATAATAATATATGTGATCTTTATTTTAAATTTCAAAGTTATTGGTACTAGTACTTTGTCAAGTAATCTTTATTTAATTGACATTATTCAAACAATAATTGACTCCCATAATAATGAAACCAAAAGTAAAAGTGAAAGTTATCAAGTGAAATTTTATTCATTATGACATAGACGTTTTGGTCATATCTCCGAGAGGAGAATTGATAAGCTTGTGTCTAAAGGAATCTTGACCATACTTGATATTCCGGAAGAGACTTTTGCATTAATGCCTTAAAGGAAATTTACAAATATTAAAAGAAAAGTATCCTCGAGAGCATCAAGCGTCTTAGAACTAATACATTCAGATATTTGTGGACCATTCATTACTCCTTCATGAAAAGGTCAACAATACGTTATTACGTTCATAGACGACCACTCTTAATATGAATACATTTATTTACTTCATGAAAAAGTCTCAAGTTTTGGACATTTTCAAGTCTTATAAGGTCAAAGTTGGAAATCAACTTTGAAAGACTATTAAGAACGTTAAGTCCAATCATGGTGGTGTATACTATGGTTGAAATGACGGTTCAAAGGAACAATGTCCGGGTCCTTTTGCTCGCTATTTTGAGGAGTGTGGGATTGTCTCTCTCTACATTAAGCCGGTACGCCTAGCATAAATAAGTGTAACAGAGACATAATAGAATCCTTAAGGATATGGTAATAAGTATGTTCCTTGTACTTCTTTTACCTCACTCATTATGGGCGATACATTAAATACCGCAGCCTATATTCTCAATAGAGCTTCCTCTAAAGCTACTAAATAAAAACCCTTATGAATTATGGACAATTTAGAAACCGTCCTTAAATCATCTTCGTATATGGGGTTGTCAGAAGAAGCTAGGCCTTATAGGTCTAATAAGGGCGAAACTGGACGCTAAGACTGTTAGTAGCTATTTTGTGAGGTATGCCAAGAAATCTAGGGGCTATAAACTTTTACAACCCGAAAATTAGAACATTTTGAAATGAGAAATGCTAGGTTCTTTGAGGATGTTGAATTTAGTGGGAGATTAGGAGTAATATTTTGAATTTGAAGAGGAAGAGGCATCCATTTCTTTACCTCTTCCCTTAGTTTCAATTGGAAATCAAGTACTTGTACCTGAAATTCAAGAGGAACATACAATTCAAAATAATGATTCCCCATAAATATTGAACAACATGGAAATGTTGGTCATAAAAAGAAATTCAACAATCTCAAAATAAGAAAGAACCGGTGCCCTTATGGAGATCCAATAGAGTAAGAAGAAGTGTTATTCCGGATAATTATAAAGTGTATCTTGCCTAGAATAAAGGACGCTTAGGTTTAGTGGGAGATGAGCTTCTCACCTTCCATCAAACCATTAATAGTCCTAATTCTCATAAAGTGAATTAATGTCATAAATAAAGAGTTAAAATATATAAAGATAACAACGTTTGGGATCTTGTCCTATTACCTAAAGATATCAAACCTATTGGGATTAAATTAGTCTTTAAGACCAAAAGGATTCACAAGGTAATATGGAAAGATTTTATGCCCGTATAAGTTGTTAAAGATTTTACTCAAAAGGAAGACATTGATTATAAAGAAAACACCTTTTCCAGTATCTTCTAAAAACTCTTTTAGGATCATTATGGCACATATGCATATTATGATCTTGAGTTTTCATCAAATGGATATAAAGACAAGCTTTCTCAATGGAGACATTGAGGAAACTATTTAGATAAAGAAGCCAGAAATGGTGACTAATTTATTAAAGAAATCCATTTATAGGCTTAAGATAACTTCTCGTTAATGGTACTTAATTAAGTTATTCTTTCATTTGGTTTTGAAACGAATCTTGATTAAGATTGTGTATACCATAAGTTCAGTGGGAGTAAATTTATAATTTTGGTCTTATATGTGGATGATATTTTGCTTGCTAGTAATAATTTTGAACCTTCTTAAGGAAACTAAGAAATTTCTTGTTTGAAATGAAAGATCTTGGTGAGGCATTTTTGTATTAAGAATCCAAATTCACCGTGATCACTCACGAGGTGTTTTAGGATTATCACAAAAAGTCTATATGGAAAAGGTATTACAAAAGGTTAAAGCATGCAAAACTGTAAACCACTTGACACCCCTAATTTTAAAGGAGACAAGTTTAAAAGTCTCAAACACTGTCCTAAAGGTAATTTTGAATCCAAGTATATGGAGAATACCCCTTTTTGCATCAGCAGTAAAGAAGCTTAATGTATGCGTAAGTCTTATATTTATTGTTGGATGCTTGATCAATACCAAAGCAATCCTGGAGAGAACATTAGGTAGCAGCCAAAAGAATGATAAAAGTATTTACAAAAACACTAAAGAACTACTTGCCTATATTTGAAGTCGGATCATCTTGAGATCATTAGTTATTCCGACATTAGTTAAATTATATGGCTGCATAAGTTTATTAAGGGACTGCCAATTGTCAACAAGTGTCGAAAGACCGCTTAATTTTATTGTGACAATCAGGCGGCAGTCTTACAACAACAAGAGTTCATCAAAGTCTGAAGGATATAGACATTAAGTTTCTTGTTGTAAAGGAAAATGAACAAATAAATACAACTTATAGAAACAAACTCCATTTTAGAGGATCCATTTATGAAAGCTTTATTTTCAGTGTTTCACATGGGTGTAACGATCCTGATAACATTTGGTATAATGGGAGTTTGTGTTGTTCTTTCATTAATTGTTCTCTTATTTTAAAGTTTTGATCTCATTTGGTTAAGTTGGACTAGTTGGAAGAATATGTTGATATTCATTATGATTCCATGCTACACATCTACATTTTTTATCTATGTCATTTAGTTGGATTTGTATACGTGATTACTGTGGGTTTTGTTGCGAATCGATTACAACGACTACCCCTTTAGTCCTTATACTTGGATGACTAATGGACGAGATTGTTATAGATGACAATAAAGTGCGCACATAAGGGTTGTCATTTGTGTTATATTTATGGTTTTAAAGGAAAGACTTTGTTTTGCAACCCACGTGGGAGATTGTTAGAACATGGCTTGCACAACAAGTCATTAATATTCCATTTATGAAATCATGATTATAATGTTAATATAAAGTGTAGTAAATAAAAGTAAATAAATGTGTAGAATTCCTGGATGTAATATTACCTATTTTTGATGGGCAAAGTGGTAATATAACATCACTAAAGGTTGAAAGGGTGTAGTCCCTAAATGAAGTGCATATTGGTTTTATATATAAAGGGTTCTCCATCAACCCTTGAAATCACTACATCATTCATTATTACTCTCTTGATAAATCTTCATTAAGTGTTAAAGAAGTAAAAGAGGAAAAGGCACAATCATTTAGAAGAACTCCGTCCCCTAAATTCTTCTTCTTCATCTTATTTCTCCCTACAACATCTTTAATGGATTCAACAGGTAATACTTCGCTTCCGCCTTTATCTCTTCCTCAATCTTATTCTGAATATGAGTGTGGCATTCAGGGATCTTAAATTGTTCCAACACCTAAACCTTAAAACTCAATAAAACAACCTTAAACCCTAAACCCTATAAAACAACCTTAAACCCTAAACCTTAAACTCTATAAAACAACCTTAAACCCTAAACCCTATAAAAACATGACTTTTTATAATTTATGGAGGAACTAGTTTCCCAAAAAAAAAAAAAAAAAAAACTTTTCTTTTAAACGTTCACAAAATTGGGGAGAAAAAAATAATGATTAGCTTTGATGAAGTAATCAAATGAAAAGAAATAGTCCGTGCAGTCCAATTGTATGAAAGAAAAACAAAAGAAAAGATGAAACTGTGTCAGCAAGTTTATTTGGAGTTGCTTCTTGCCAAGTTCCAAGCTTTTAATTGGTGATTTTGATATTACACATAGTCAAAGATCAGGGGGTTTGAAATGTGAGAGTTATAATTTTGTGGATGGTAAAAATATCGTTGTATATAATTTAAATCAGGACTAAAACTAGGCTATGGTTTAATTCAAAAGTATTTTTAAATACTTCATCGATGATGAAAGAGTCAAATTGTTAAGAGTAATCTATATTTTCGAGTACTTTTTACGGGTAATTATTTTGATCACTAAATTTCTAATTTTTCAAATGTGACCAGGATAATAATGATTTAATGGCAAATGTGATCCAAATCGTTAATATCCGTTTAAGACTTGACGAAGTCCGGATTGGACCTCTTACACCACGTCAGCAAAGGACGTTAAATTTTAAACGATGTTATTGATTTGAGTCACATTTCCCAATAAATTTTTAGCACACTCGTCGCATTTGATAAATAAGAAATTTGTTAGTCAATTATCCCAAATAGTACCATGGTTAAAAATATAAATTATTCTTTAACAATTTGCCTCTTTCATCATCGATGTAGTATTTAGAATACTATGAATTAAACAATAGCCTAGTTTTAGTCCTGATTTTAATTATACAAGGTCAATCGACATTTTTAACCCTCTTACTTTAGTTAAGTTTCGATTTTAACCTTTTTTGTATTTATTTTTTTAGCAGTTTTAACCCTTGTACTTTAGATATGAACTCATTTTCCCACAAAACACCAAAGTACGAGGGTTAAAAATGCTAAAAAAGTGGCTTAAATTTCATCACTTTTAGAGAAAATGAGTGCTTATATAAAGTACAAAGGTTAAAACTGCTAAAAACATACAAGAAGGGTTAAAAGCGAAGCTTAACTGTAGTAAGAGGGTTAAAAATATCGATAGGCCATTATACAACAATATTTTTACCATCCACAAAAACTATAACTCTCACATTTCGAACCCCCTGACCTTTGGCTATGTATAATATAAAATTTTTCAATAATACTACTCCCCAGGGCCGACTCAAGGGGGAGGGCAGGGTAGGCACCCGCCCAGGGCCCACGATGATAAAGGGGCCCTAAATATTATAGTATGTGTATATATTATGTGCATTTTATATTTTAAGCTTAGTATTATTTTTTTGAGCAGTGAAGTTTAAACTATTTAATTTATATAAATAAAAAATAAAAAAAAATGGTGGTAAGGGGCCCCATTAATATTTATGTTTTTACTTGACATAGTCATTTAGTTTGGTATGATATATTATATTCTATAAACACACGTGAGATAGATGTAGAGCATATGTTTCCAATGAAACGTCGTACATTAGAAAAAAAACAACTTAATGAAAATAATGATGATGATGGAGAGGAGATGTTCTCACTTAAAGTGTCTTTTTGACTTGACTAATTTGTAGTTATTGTGGATATAATAATTACCTCATTAGCTAAGAGTTTTGAGCAATTAAAGACATTATAATTCAAAATTTTTGAAGTTCTTGGAATATGATAAATTAAGTGAATGTTGCACGGAGTTCACTGCTTCTTTTTCTCATGTGTCTGATGTTAATATAAACGATTTATTTTTCCAGTTGAAAGTGTTACTTAACTTTTAAAAATGGGTCAATATCAGTTCTTAAAATACTTGAATTCTCAAATATGTTGATTGTTATACCAACATTAACATTGCTTATTGAATTTTGTTAACTATATCCGTGTCATGACATAAGCTGATTTTTTTCAAAAAAAAGTAGAAATTATTGAAACTTACTTGAGATCATTAATATTTTAAGAAGGGTTAAACAATCTTGCCATACTGTGTGATGAGATCGAAAAGTTTGTAAGAATATGCTTTTATGATCATTATGAGTTCGTTTCATTCATCTTGTTTTGTCCTATTTCGGATTTCGATTTGTCGAAGTTTTAAATGCTCTACTGAAAAGGCATATTTGTCTTCGCACTAGTTTTTGGTGATAAATTGTTTAGATATGTATTGTATTTTTTATTTCATTATTTTTATTTTGGTAGTTATGGACCTACGCACACTATGTTGGTTCTTATATAATTGTAATTTTTATTTTGACTCATATGTGACATTTGAGTTCCGTCATATATATCTTAATCGTAAAAAATTATTTAAGTTTTTTTTAAATAAAAATAAAAATTAACAGGGCCCTTCAGATGCCTTCGCCCCGGGCCTAAAAAAGACTAGGGACGGCCCTGCTACTCCCTCCGTTCCATAATGATCTTCACGTTTGACTATTCAAACTTTTTAAGGATATGTGCACTTGCTTTACTAGCCATGTTGTGTTTATGCACCTTTGAAGCCTAAATTGTCGAAATGAGAAGAACTTTTTGGGACAATAGAAAATGACAAATGAGAAGATCATTTTGGGACGGAGGAAGTATTAGTTTATTAAATTAGTACAAATCAATATATTA
Source organism: Campanula takesimana (assembly GCA_026119855.1). Taxonomy (NCBI): domain Eukaryota; kingdom Viridiplantae; phylum Streptophyta; class Magnoliopsida; order Asterales; family Campanulaceae; genus Campanula; species Campanula takesimana. The sequence goes on along the minus strand of JAOWBW010001386.1, from coordinate 303,400 downwards.
TTATCATTAATTAACTATACATTATTGATAGTGTAAGGATTTTAGGCCCAAACACAATTGCTTGATTGATACAGATGAAAGCACAAAATAACAAAATAGCAAGAACGGAACAAAATTGAAAAATAGATGAACACAAGAGATTTTACGTGGTTCACCAACTTGGCTACGTCCACGGGTGACGGATAGTCAATTCACTATAATCTAGAAGATACAAGGAGAATCAAGGTGAAAACCTTTCACACAATCTCACAATCTCTCACAATAGTGAATAACCTAGCTTTTCTATCAATATCTCACAAGGATCTATACCAAGTCAATAGAATAGGTTTGGAGGCTTGTTTATATTTACACACAAGATATAAACCCAACCCTAGAAGAATAAGATTCCAAATCACAGCCAAAATCTGTTTCCAAATTGAATTCGGACAAGCAGCCCCGACACCCATGTGCGGCCGCCCAACCTAAGGTGTGCGGTCGCCCAAAAAATTAGAAGCAAATCTGGCGTTCAACAAGGCTGATTGTGCGGTCGCCCAAATCCATTTGTGCGGCCGCCCACCTATGCTGTCGGCGTCTTCCTTCTTCGTTGCAAGACCATTCTAATTTAGCCCTAATTGAGAGTCACCCTCAACAATCCTCCACCTTGACGATCAATTCCTGAAAAGCTAATATACCAAGAGAACATCTCTATCTTCGTCGCCACGCCCCTAAGGACCTCAATGACTACTAACACCAACTAAGTCCAAGAACTTCTTTAACTTAGCAATCAACTTTGTCAACATGACAACCTTTGTTATAGCCATATTTTCAGTCTCGGTAGTAAACAACTCCGTGACATCCAGCAATCCAGATTTCCAAATAACCGCGGAACCAACAAGACAAAATACATACTCCAATGAAGATTTTCATGTCAACAAGATTACCGCCCTAATATGAATTATCATTCCCAACATAACCATCACTTCTCTTTCCATACACAATGCACACACAAGCATTTGAATACGAAACCCGTGACACATCATCTTTAGACTTGGGACTATCTAAAGAAGATAACCATTTCACCTGGTAAGCATCATTGATATCTATTGCAGCCACAAGAATGCCATCGACATAAATAATATAAATCAATGTGCCATCACTACAAACCATCAAGTAAACACAACAATCATATCCACTCTTAGCATAACCATGGGTAACAATAAAAGTGTCGAACCTTTTATAACACTGTCGAGTTGACTGCTCCAAATCATACAAGGACCTCTCTAACAGGAAAACATGATCCTTACCCTCGACAACAAACCCTTCAGGCCGGCGCATGTAGATCTCCACCTCAAACTCTAGATCTTGCATTGCCTCAATGCTTAACAAGGTGCGAATAGATATGTGTTTAACAACCAGTGAAATTATATCATTGTAGTCTACCCCAAACCTTGGAGTACCTTCGTTGAACTTGTATATCCACTTGTAGCTGACTAACACCTCCTTTGGTGGTGATCTAACAAGTTCCCATGTCTGATTTTCCACAAGAGATACCATCTCTTCTTTCACCACAACCGACCACATAGCAGATTTATCACACGATATAACTTCATTGAAAGAAATTAATTTATGCATACTTACTGTTTCCGCAGCGGACAATGCATAAGCCACCATCTCCTCCAAACCATATCGCACTCTACCAAAAACAATGGTAGTCTCCACCTGCTTGTTGGTCTCCTCCACTTGAACTGGAGCATCAATTGGAGTCGCTTCATCAGATACATCATTAACATCTAAGTCAAGTTCCACCAACTCTTTATCATCTCTGACTAACTCCACCTGTTTATATATCCGTCCTGCAGGACAACCTTTTTCACGGAGAGGTAGAGCAACATCTCTACATGTCAGGAACTTAGATGCCACCGGATCCCATGACCGGAATCCTTTCACTCTAGTAGTATCGCCCACAAAAGAACATCCTTTGGCCCTTGGCTCCAATTTGTTGTTCACACAAGCATACACGGGACACCCACAAATATACAATCTTGAGTAATATCCTAGAGAGCCTGGCCATATCTCCACCAGAGCCTTCATCCCAGTGCCAGAATTTAGAGAACGATTAGCCAAGTGAGCAGTCATCCTAATCGCCTCCACACAAAATTCTTTACCTAACAATTCTTGTGACAACAAATACCAAGACTTTTCTATCATTCCATTCAAGACAATGTGACCCAATGTCATGTCCCATGATTGAGTAACCTCTGCCTTAATCGTTGACCCCTTTGCAATAGACACATTATCAACAATTGTAGACCCAAGAAGCTTGTACAATGTCCCCACCTTCTTTCCCTTCAATGCAACCAAGTCATCTTTAATAGCCGATAAATCGCCATTCGCAATGGATAAACTATACCCAAGGCTATCCAAAGTGCCTGGAGAAATCAGGTTCTTCTTCAATTCAGGAACATACCTGACATTCTGCAATTTCCGCACTACTCCATCAAACATCTTAACCTTAATAGCCCCAATAGCAACAATCTTGCATGCTACATTATTCCCTAACAAGACTACTCCACCGGCAGCCTTATATGAAAAAAACCATGCCCGGTTGGGACTAATATGATAAGAACAACCCGAATCCAAAATCCAACTATCACGAATTTCGGTGCCCGAATCACAAGCAGTAAGTGCATCACAGTTACTGTCATCCCTAGTGTTATCAAACACCACTCCAGCTTCACCCTTCTTAGCGGTTGTATCATCATCCCTTCGGTTTGGACAAAACCTTCTGATGTGTCCCTTCTCCTTGCAACTATGACATATCACATTCTTAAACTTTTCACTTGAACCGGATTGACTATTCCCCGACTTTCTGCCACTTCTAGCTACTAACCCATCACCTTGAGATTCAGCACTTGTTGAGGTCAAGTGTGTCTCAATGACTTCACGTTTTAGTAGAGCGTTCTTGATCTCTTCCAAAGAGATCTCATCCTTGCCATACAACACTGTCTCTCTAAAGTGCATGTATTCCGGAGGTAGAGAACAGAGCAATTTGACCGCCAATTGTTCATCATCAATCACAACATCGACATTCTTCAAGTCCATGACCAAACCATCAAACTCATCAAGATGTCTTTCCAAAGACTCACCTGTTTTGAGTTTACATTTTTCGAGTTTCTTCATCAGTAGCAACCGATTACTAATACTCTTCGTCATGTACAGTTGTTCAAGCCTAATCCAGAGCCCAGCAATAGTCTTTTCGCTCACTACCTCCCTTAATACCTCATCTTTGAGACTCAAGTGTAAGAGAGATAAATTTTTCTCATCCATATCATCAAATTGTTCATCCGTCAAGCTTTGTGGTTTCCTTGCCTTCCCAAGCAAAGCCTTGACACAATTTTTACCCACCAAAATTGCTCGCATCTTCACTTGCCATAAACCGAAATTGACCTTGCGATCGAATTTCTCAATTTCGTGCTTCCCTGCCATCGTTACCAATAAGCAATACAAGATCCACAAACCGAAGCTCTAGATACCAATTGTAAGGATTTTAGGCCCAAACACAATTTCTTGATTGATAAAGATGAAAGCACAAAATAACAAAATAGCAAGAACTGAACAAAATTGAAAAATAGATGAACACAAGAGATTTTACGTGGTTCACCAACTTGGCTACGTCCACGGGCGACGGAGAATCAATTCACTATAATCAAGAAAAGTACAAGGAGAATCAAGGTGACAACCTTTCACACAATCTCACAATCTCTCACAATAGTGAATAACCTAGCTTTTCTATCAATCTCTCACAAGGATCTATACCAAGTCAATAGAATAGGTCTGGAGGCTTGTTTATATTTATACACAAGATATAAACCCAACCCTAGAAGAATAAGAGTCTAAATCACACCTAAAATCTGTTTCCAAATTGAATTCGGACAAGCAGCCCTGACACCCTTGTGCGGCCGCCCAACCTAAGGTGTACGGTTGCCCAAACAATCAGAAGCAAATCTGGCGTTCAACAAGGCTGATTGTGCGGTCGCCCAAATCCATTTGTGCGGCCGCCCACCTATGTTGTCGGCGTTTTCCTTCTTCGTTGCAAGACCATTCTAATTTAGCCCGAATTGAGAGTCACCCTCAACAGATAATAAATTAATCATCTAACGTACTGCTTAAATGTTAGAATACTCTAAATAATTTTTTTTCGAAACTGCATACTCTAAATAATTCAGAACAAATATGAAAGTGAATCATATTAACTTGGTCCTCAATAACTGACATGTCAAATAATTTCATGAAAATCTTAATCATAGTGAATTATTATAATTTTCAAAAAGTACTAACATGATCCTGAAGAGTAATTGACTTTGTTTCTCAAAAAAAATGGAAAGAAATGGTAATTAAATTGTCAATATTTTTCTTGAAAGATCACACTCATTTTGCCTATAAAATAAATGTATAAGCACATTTTGTAAATATTAAAATTCAATGCAAAGATTACAAATATTTATTTATTTTAATTTTAAGACCATTTTTTTAGAAAAAAGGAACACTAATATCATATTAAGACGGGAGAATACTATTTTCCCCTCTCTCTCTCTCTCTCTCTCTCTCTCTCTCTCTCTCTCTCTCTCTCTCTCTCTCTCTCTCTCTCTCAACTTCTCCCAACTTCTCTCCCTCTCAACCCAAAAAACTTCAATCCTTTTCCATAATTAATATTTAACAACACAATTTTTGTAATCTCAATCATTGAGATTACAAAATTGTGTTGTTGTTTATGTTTTTCTCTTCATTCTTCATGTTTTTGTTTTGTATTTTTGTCCTCTAAAAGAGGATGATGATGATTCACGAAGCCACGAGGATGATTGTTGATGTGAGTAAAATATATCAATTATATTCAATCAATATTTTGATGGGGCTTCCTTTTGAAATTTGGTTGGAAGATGACCACTCTCATCGGTATATCATAATTTATCATCATTATTCTTTTTCGATTTATTTGATTTGTTTTTATGTTTATTTCATAAGTTTGCGAATTGGATATTCTCTCCGTAGTCGAGAGCCCTTGTATTCTTTCCATAGTCGAGAGCCTTTGTATTCTCCCCATTGCGTTGTGAGCTTTTGTCTATTGTTTGTGTTTCTTTTTGTTGTAATGCTTGAAACGCTTGGTTTGACTCTCGTTTTCGACTCAAATGATCCATTTATCGTGTCCTCAAAGTCAAATTTTACTATTGCAGAGTTTTTGTGAATGCCGGTGATAGGTAGTGTCCAAGTTATACTTAGAGAATCATTTGTGCGACCCAAGTCATCCTTCAGAAGATCGCTAAATGGAGATTTGATTCAGGGTTCTATATTGTGTATGGTAATCGCAGGGCCGGCCCTGTTGTAAGTACCCCAATCTGAAATCGACCTACTTTAGAGGAATTCTTGGTACCATTTAAGGATAAACCAATGGGCCAGGACCTCACTAAGATAAACCTGATATTCCAGGACTGAACTGGAATTAAACTTGAAAAAATCCAGAAGCTCGCCAAGTCGAGTCGTACGAATGGTTTAGGCACATGAGTTCCCTAGCCGTACGGCTACTTTGGGCACCCTCAGCCTCTATAAATTGAACCCCATGCTGATCATTTCAGGGAGGGGAGAAACAACATAAGAGAGATTACTCTGTCAAAATCACTACAGAAGTGTGAGAGGAGTGAAAAAAAGAGTGAAATAGAGAAAGGAAGATTGGCTAAACCAAAATAGGTAAAGCCACCTTCTCCCCCTCCCTTCTCTTCATCTATAACTCTATTTTATCTTTAATCTTTGTTTAAGCTATGTTAATCTTTATATTACTTACAAGACTTGTCCATTCAAGCACTTTTACATTACTTGCAAGACTTGTCCATTCAAGCAACTTTACATTTATGCAAGACTTGTCCATTCAAGCAAATATACATATATTACTCTATATATTTCTCTTGTCCAAGCCATGAGGTGATCCAAGGTGCCCTCCATGCCTTGTGTGGAAGAGGTTCAAACCTAGATGATCATGGCTTGTTGATTGTCATTTACATTCTTGTCTAGTTGGAATGATGCTTTTGTTGGCAATAATGATCATTTGGTTGATAAAGCCTCCATCTTTATCATCCAATATTAATCTAGCTCTAAAGTCCCCTTTGGGGACATAAAGATTCAATCTTTATGTGTTAATTTGACTCTTTGAAGGTTAATAAGTCATAAAAATGCCATCTTGGGGATAAAGTTTCAATCTTTAATCACCAAATGGTCAATTTTGGCCCAAAGGGCATGTTCATCAACTTTTCTCAATTTTCTCCCATGATTACTTATGATCACACCCAAATACTTGTTTTGGGGACTAAGTGATGATTATTTAGCATAGGAATGTTGTATTTATATTTATAAAGTGTCTTAAACAAATTGGAATCAAAACAGTTCTGTCCAGTTTCAACAGAATGTTTTGTTTCTGCTCTGAAACTGGACTGTTCTTGACTGAACTGTAAAATCCCAGGAAATGGCCTGTACATCCGTACGGCTATGTTGGGAACAGGGGGCAAAATGTCTGTTTTGCCCTCTAATCCCTATTTTCTTGATAAACAGACCCTTTCAGTTAAGTTTTTCCAAATAAAACCAATAACATAAACTTTTCCGTTAAATACACACACACACATGCACATTTTCAAACTAACAAGGGAGACTCGGTTCTTTCCGAGGCATTTTTGGTGAACCGCAAATATGTTCTTCCCAAAGTGTAACCTGACCTCCGAACTCACCTTCTCTAACCATTTTCATTTGTTGGGTTTAAAATTAACAAATGTGGCGACTCCGTTTCTTTTTTCGTTAGGAAAGTTAACAGTGTTTGGTATTTCGCCTTTGAAACTTGTTGTTTCGGGGCGGGATCCTTACAGTGGTGACTCCGCTGGGGATAAGAGTGCTTACGAACTTCTCTTTAGAAGCTTTGGAAGCACTTTTGTGTGGGTCAAACTTCCATCTCCGTTAGTTAACTTTGTGCATGATTGTGTGTTTTTGTTGTTTCTGTTTGAACTGTTTTGAGTGCATACGTTCTGGAAATGCAATGAATTGGAGCATGATGATCAGAAGTTGGAGAAACTGAGATAAACTCTCAACCCTCTTGGTCTAGCCGTACGGCTACTTTGGTAAAAGGCCAGAATGTTGCAAATTAACAATTTTGTGCAGGGCAGCAACATTCTGAATTGCCTTCTGCTTCTGCTTGTCCAGGTTCCAAATTTACAGCCTTACTTGTGCACATTACCTTTATTCTTTTGGCCAAAACTTGGTTTTTTAAAACTTGGTTATGCATGATCTCTTGTCAATAAAAATGGTTTCCAAAATCTCATTGTGCATAACCCCTTTTTGTAAAAGTTTCTTGACTCTTCGCGTTGTGCACAACTTGCTTTGTACAAATGGTTTCAATGTAAAGATTGTTCTTTTGACAAAATGTTTGATTCGAAAATTTTTTGGTTGTGCACAACTTGGTACATATACAAGTTTTGGTCTTTGTTCAATCATGTTCTTTGATTCATTGTGTGTATAAGATGCTTACTCGCTTGTTCATATTTGTTCATATCTTTCTTATGTCATGCTCATCATGTTGAAGAACAAAATAAAAATCTCTATTTTGACTCAAAAAAGGGAATATAGAATGGACTTCACACAACGCGCACTTGGCCTTGCACGTTCCAAATACCCTTTAAACCTGGGATGGATGCCAGATGCAGCTCGATTGGCGCTCTTGTTCCCTTCGAGCGCGCACGGGTCCATTCCACCTCCCCTTCCGAGCCGAGTCAACCACACATGTCCGTGACACACAAATACCGTGACTTTGGTTGGTTTTTTTTGGGTCTAGTTCACGCTGCCATTAACTTTTAGCATGTGTCCAAAGTCAATTGTGGCCAAGTTAATGCCCGGGTTACGACTCCTTGATGTAATGTAAGCGTGGCCTAACCCGCCTCTAACTCGTGTGTTAATGATGACCACAATTAACAAAGGTCATGTGCTAAAGATGGGGTAACACCGTGTCGTTAAGCCCTAATGAACGGGTCATGATAATCATCCTTAAGCCCATAGTCGAGGATCAAAACACCTCATTCAAAATGGGGTCATGTCAGAATATCGGTGCAGCCTTCGGAACAGCCTCGATCCCAACTGGGGCTTAATCATGATTAGAGTGACCCGCACATCAGGAGCCTTACGACGCACTAGACCTTAGGATCATTTCTTTCGGTCGGTGGAAGCCGCTTGCCCTATAGGCCCGGGATAGTCCGTCCTTTGGAGTGTGCAGTACAGGTGAAAAACGAGGGGTCTATAGGCGTAGTGATGGCCTCCACTGATCCAGGATTTAGAATAGTTGCGAAAAAGAAGAGAAATATTTTCCAACCAATAAGGAGCAAAACGTGTTCTGAGGGTACATGAATAATAAGTGTTAAGTCATCAAATTGCGCGCTAACGTTTTCTCGTGTGACAAAACCGCTTAATAATGATTATAGAAAATAAGCAATATCCTTTTCTAAAAGGTGGAAATTGTTGAATTCATCTGAAATGCATGGCCTGGGCTTCCCCCCCCCCCCCCCCAAAAGGGTCAAACTCGTTTCTCCCAATAAGTCGAAATCTCATTTGTGTCAAGTCCCCACCTACTCAAAGCATGACTTTTCGAGATTCTTTCCACGGTGCCCTTACGGCTTGTTGGTCCTTTGTAAAAATAGGAAATGGATGCCCGAATTGGAGTCATCGAAGGAGCTGTGAACGCTATACAACAAGTAGTGAGGCGAATGGAACATGACCAAAGTCGTCTGCTAGGGGCCGTCGCCAAAATGGAAGAGAGGCTAGTCCCCGATCTTGAAAAGGAAACCGAAAGGATGTGGGTTCAAATGGTACACCCTTGCCTCCGAGAACTCCTGAAAGACAGGGAAACGATTGGCACCAAGAAAGGCAAAGCGTGAGAAATGAGATAAACTCGCTCAGTCACAGCCACCAAGAGGACATGAGGAGAGTAGGGACATGCATAAATGCAATGGTGGATGCGATCCTTGACATCCGGGCATACCTCAGAGGAAGTCCCCAGAACATCCCTGTTGGGAAAGCGTCCAGCACTCTGAACACCCATACCGATCCCTGGACAACCTTGAATCATCCAGAAGATCCACCACAACACCCAAGCAAAAAACCGCGGCCGAAGAACGACAGACTCAAGGCGGCCGTCCCCAAATCAGCTCGCAGTCAAAGGTTTGCCCCGTACCGCCGTTTTCGGGAACTAGGGATTCCAAGAGCCTAGTTGTTGGACCTATTTCTCAAAGAAGGGAAGATCCAGTTGCTCGACCCTAGCGTGATCTTGACTGAGCACCCAAGTCAACGGCTCGACGACGCTCTCTTCTGCACTACCACCAAGGGGTTGGACATTCTACCGGGGCTTGTGATGCTTTAAAAGACAAGATCCAGGAGCTCGTTGATGAAGGGATCATCACGAAGCAAGGCAATGAATGGGTGTGAAGTCAGAAAAGGGAAAAGGGAGGAAGGAAGATGGTTAGGAGTGGTCCGGTCTCGTAGGTTCTAGAGAGTCTTTCAAAGTACGTTGTAGACAAAGTCTTTTGTTTCTTTTATAAAAAGCCCTGCGAGGCAAATGTTATGAGAAAATCCACGGAGTTGGGCATGGTCGAAACGGTGAATAGTAGAGTGATCGAGTCAATAGAGTCAATGGTTGAGTCTATGTTTGTAAAAATTGAATCTCCCGTGAAATGGATCGTTTTTACTTCTATTCTCTCTAGACTTGAGGTATTATCTTGAAAAACGCATTAACTCTCGGAATCGCTTTGATTAATGTTGTCAAGTAATTGCTACATCCCCAAAATGATGAGTTGACTCCCAAACACAATAGTCAACGACGACTCATTCAAGGATGAATGGACCCAAAACGCAAAGGAGTGTGAAATGCAAACAATTAATCTTAATATGAATAAATGTTGTGATCAATTGGCATGAAGAAAATCATTAATGGCAAATCTTCCCCCATACGCTCTCCCGATACACAACCCCATACAACTTTTAAGATAAATCCCTTATACATGCCAAAGGCATCCCAAGGCAATGAAAAGTGAAGGCGTTGTTGCTCAACCGCCAAGGTTTAACCGTGATCACGTGCGCGCAGTCAGGCAAAGGGCTTCCCAGACTTTCAAAGTCAGCCCAAAGTGACAGGCGCACCGCCAAGGGGCTACAAAGGAGCTAATACCCGAAAAAGAGAGCTAAGGCTAGTGTTGTCCTCCTCCTAAAAAAAAAATTGATGATAAGAAAAGAAAATGAATGAAAGGAAAGGATGAGACGAAATGGCAAAAAGAAAATGCTTGCCTCAAGAAACTCATCCACACCCAAGAGAGTTCATCCCAAGAGATCCATCTCAAAAGGATCGCCGCAAAAAGAAAAGTGAGCAACAGCGTCCTCCGAGACAGTAAAGGAAACCGATCCTGGCCAAAGCTGCCCATAGCCGAACTACGACGACCTGAGCTCCTCACATCGAGGGGAACGTAGGCAACTGTTGGGTATGCTTACTTCTTAACCCTCCTATTTATGTTAGAAATGATTGATACCATCACCTAAGAGTATTTTATGGACTTTAGAACCCTATGTAAGAAGTTTTATAACTTCATTTTTTTAGCACAGTCCATTTTATAGTATAGGCTTAGAATATAGGACTTAGAGCAAAGAAGGAATGAAGATCTAAGCAAGACTGTGATTACTACGCAGGACTCTCTGCGCAGGACATCACTGCGCAGGTCTCCTCTGCGCATCATTCATCCTTGCACAGTTTTCAATGCATTCAGATCACCTAACTTGGAAAGCGCTCAGAAGATGTACGCTTAGTTGTGCATAAACGACAAATCCTGCACACTCAGCATAGCCAACGGTGGAGATACGCTCAAACATAATATTTCAAATGGAGACAGCTGTCAACCTTCCAGATGAAGCGTTTGAACTTGGTCTCCATGCTCAGTCTTCAACGGCTCAAAGATACCTGCGCACCAATCACATTGTGCCAGGTCATCAACCTTGATCAGAGCTCCAACGGCTATAAAGGACACCTGCGCACCAATCCTATTGTGCCAGCTCATCGTCCTTGCTCAGAGCACCAACGGCTAGTTTTAAGCTCTCTGCTATAAATAGCCTGCTCATCTTCATTTCCAAGTTGCTAGAGTTTGTGCTTACAAGTATTCCTGAAGTTCTGAAGTTTGCTGCTTACTATTCCCAGATTCAAGAACAACCTTCAAACCTTCATACCTTCAAACTCCTGCCCAGATCCTAAGCCTTATATCACCAGAATTCTCCGTGCTCTTCATCTCTTAGATTCATTGAGCCCAGAATTTCTGCCACACACACACACCTCTTGAAGCTTCGATCATATAGATCTTACTTCTTGAGAAACACCGGTTTAGTCTAGGATTTGCTCTTCATTGATTAGATTTTGATTTGAGTTTTGATTCGTTGTAATCTTGTAAAAGCTCCTCATATCAATATATATCTCATTAGAAAATCCAGACTAACCATCTTGGTAGAGGACGTAGATCTTTCATCGATCGAACCTCTCCAAATAGCTTGTTCATTATTTCTGCTATATACTTCCTGCTTAGTTATTTTTGAATTACTGCTTTGTTTGATCTTACCAGATTGCTGCTATTGCTGCTGTGTTTGTTATTGCCTATTGCCTTAGAATCCGATTTTATCCAACATTTAGCCTAACCTTAGCGCGTGCGTTTTTACCCTTCGCAGTGTTGCTTTAAATTTCCGCTGTGCATTTCACACTCTCTCTGCGCGCTATACTTAGCTTATTTGAGAACTGTGCGCATAAGCCATTGATTTGCAAAAGGGTTTGAAAGAATTTTAAAACGCTATTCACCCCCCCCCTCTAGCATTTTTCATACCCTTGTTGCCCCTTTGGGACCAACAAGTGGTATCAGAGCAAACACCTTCATAAAATTTGCGTTGTTTTTCAAGCTTAACAGCTTGGGTGCCGATTCAAGATGGCTTCAAAATCTTGGGCAATGGCTAACTATTCACAGGTTCCTGTGCTGAATGAAGATCACTTTGAAATCTGGAAGCACTGCATGCTAACTCATTTTTCCTCCAATCGATGAGATTCTCCATGATGTCGTTATCGAAGGTCCTTATATTCCAATGAAGGCTAATCCTGATGCTGCTACAAATAAGGATATCCCACTGTCAAGAAGAACAAGGACGAATGGATGATGAAGAGAAGAAATGGGTTGGCTATAATGGAAAAGCAAGGAACATCATCTCACCATACCCTAGACCTCTCCACGCACAATCAACTTGTGAGCGGTGGAACTGCAAAGGAACTATGGGATGCTATTGAAGGCTATGTGAATGGAGACAAAGTAAGCAGGAAACAAAAAAATTTGTGGTGCAAAGAAAATTCAACTGCTTCATGAGAAAGGATGTGTGAAACTTTGAGACAAACTTATGATCGCTTTTGTGTTGTTGTAAACGCTTGTAAATCTCTTGGAACTACTTTCACTAATAAAGAAGTCAATTCTCAATTTTAGATGCGCTAGGTTCCAGATATGTGCACAAGGCAAGTCATCTAGAAGATTCTGGATTTTAGATACTTGGCCTCTGCGCAGCTTATACGCTAACTTAAAAGTGTATGAGCTAAAACTTGATCGAATTGATGAAACCGAAGGCAAAAGGAAAACTTGTTTCCTATGTTGCGCAAAAGGAACCTGCGCCTGCTCAAAACTCAGACAAAGTATCCACTTCCTCTCTGCTTGAAATGGATGATGATGACTTCGCTATGTTCGTAAAGCGATTTCAAAAGTTCAGGAAATCCTCAAAGCCAGGATCCTCAAGTAAAAGCTCCAGTAAAATTCTCTCATGGCAAAGACTCAAAGAAAGATGATGAATTGGTTTGCTACAACTGTAGAAAGCCTGGTCATTTCGTTTCAAAATGCCCAACACTAAATTTGAGTACATGAAGAGGACAATGCGCAAGATCGTATAAGCAGCGCGGAATGGTTGCTAAAGAAGACTGCGCAGACAATGAGCTCAAGACATGGATAGAGACCGACACAGAGGAAAGTGATGAAGATGACTCCGAAGACGGACTGCTCTGCTTGGTGGCAAATGCTGATAGTGATTTCAGACAAAGATCCTGATGTTATCACAGGTGCTGCGCCAAAGCCAATTAAGAAGAAGGTCCCACTATCACTGAATTGGTAGAGAAATGGGGCATCTAACTCCAAGCAGACAGAATGGCAAGTATTATTTGCCAGAGCAGATCTAACGAAGAAATTTGTAGCTGCGCCTCGCGCAAGGAATCTCTTGAAATTCCTGCTGAAATTGAAATTGAAAAGGATGTCTCTGCTGTTGAGCGTGAAACTATTTTTCAACAAGCTGAAAAGGTAATCAAGAATTTTAATTCTATGAAAGAAGCAGTGGACTTATCAATTGGAGAAATTTCACAGCTTAAGACGGAGAAAACTGTTCTGAAATCTGAAATTACTCTCCTTAAGGAGCAGATTAAGAGCATGACTCCTCTTACTGACAAAAACCGTTTTCTGACAGATCAAAATGCGTTATTTAAAGTAAGAAACGAAGATTTGACTGTCGCGCCCCGACCCGTGGTCCTACTTGGCCCCACGCCCGGGACACGCGAGGAGACGTCGTAAAGCAACTCTAAGAAAATTTTTTCGAAATATATTTTCTTAAAAAAGGTTCACACAACCAAACGTTACCAAAACATGACTTTAAGTCACAAAACAAACTTTCTAAAAATGAGTACTTAGCCACCTGGCTATAACAAACTTTACTTAAAAATTTACAAACCCGAACACCTACTAAAAGAGATGATACAATTAACTGAGTCACGGTTACACTACCCTAAAGGTATTACATTTACATAATGTATCCTTTATACACATCACTTCCCAAAAGTCTTACCCAAGATCTCTTTACCAACGTCCTCCTGTGCTGTGACCTATTCCCTTGGACTCTTTCTTATCTAAAACGGTAACAAATAAGGGTGAGAATAAATCTCAGTAAGTTACTAAAAGGCAACTACATTACATGCTAATATGATGATCATAAAGAAAACAATATAAACAAATAAGCGTATAACACATAGCACATACAATGAGAGGCTCCCTATCGCAACCGTCGTCCATACGGTTGGAAATAACGACCAACTCATCATGCAACACATAAAACGGAAATAAACACTCATACTGGATCTGAGCAAGGTTCTCAACCAAACAATAGCCATCTGAGAGGCATCAACTGAGCAGCATCGAAGAGCTGAGACGGGTTCCGGAACCAAACAACAACAACAACAACGGGGGGAAAATGACACAAAGTCATAACCCAAAGTGCCCAACCTTTGGCCTAAGGAAGGGGGTTAAAAATGGGAAACCAATGATAGGAGCCTTATAATGTACTTGGCTCGGAGACCATTATAATCCCTATCACTGCCCAACACACACAAAAGTACCAGCTGGACTTTAGACACAACCGAAGCAAAGAAAACTTGCTTAAACAACAAACGGGGTATGATTCCAAAGTAGGGAACCACACAAGCTCATCTTAGAGAAGTAAACACGTTTTCATAATAGTATGCACCATATTGACATTAAGTCATCACACAATCCATCCAAACAATCACATTAATTCAAACTTGATCACAAAAGACCCACTCTACCATAATGAACCATTCAACACATTACAAAATGTTCAACAATGCTCACTTAATCCATTACTCACATTTCACAACACTTTTGTTCACAAAGGAACCAATTCTACCATTTTAGTGATCCACATCAACCATCTAAGTACTTTAGGACACTACCCAAAAACTAGACCAAGATTGACCTCTAAACCCCTAGTTTGAAAACTCCAAACTTTTTCAGATAACTGGGCGGTCGCCCAAACAGGGCTGTGCGGCCGCCCAAAATGCTCTGTCCCAAGAGTAAAACCTTTCAGATAGATGTGCGGCCGCACGCCCTATTTTGGGCGACCGCCCACATCACCTGGCAGACCAAAAACTTACCCAAGTTCACTCCTTTTGTTTCACACCCAAATTTACTAGTACTTGCAACATTAACATTTGCAACTATTACAATTATACAAAGACTACAAATCCAACCTTTAAACTATGCTAACACCCAACTAGAACCATTTCTATTTTACTTCCTTTGTCCCAAAATTACAAGTATAAATAAAATATACCCAAAACATTATTTCACAACCTACTAGGCATATATAACATGTTTATATCCATTTTATTAGGTACAACAACATTACCATACTTTCCCAATACTACAACACCCATTAGTATTAACATTTCCCACATGCAACAAATTAGTACTACTCCCTTCGTTTCACAAGTATCATTATAATTTTTAATATACTAATATATCCAATTAGAAGACTTTCACTTCTTTCCCCGTCCCATAAGTAACAGTATAATTTTATAATACATTTATTTAACCTTTAACTAAAGATATTATTTTACCGTCCCACGAGTAGGAGTATAATATATAAAGCATATATAAGGTTGCATCCTCTCATACTCCCCTAAAACCAAAACTACTATACCCATATACCCATTTCCCACAAATAACAAGTATAATAAAAGTTATTACTACTCCCTCCGTCCCAAAATTACAAGTATATAAAAGTATACCCAAAACATTATTTTATAACATATAAAGCATATATAGCATACTTATGACCACTTTAACATTTAAAGGGGGGATTAGTAACTTACCTATTTTCCGGAAAAGATGTCAAGAAAAATAATATTGATCGGTAGATATGATCTATTCAACACCCTGATCATTTATATATAATTAGATTTGAAAATGGAGTAGTAAATTAAAATAAGGAAAATAATAAGAACAAGTTTTACCTTTTCTTTCTTTTCTTCAACAATGGAGGAAAATAAAATTTTGTGTGTGAGTGTGTGTGGAGGTGGGAGACGCAGGGAGAGGGAGGGGGTGATAAGGATGGGTTTATGCTAATTTCAAATTTTCATTTAAACCCCTCCACTTCCAAATTGAACAACCAAGCCCCTCAACTCACATTTTCAATAAAACCCCCATAATTTCCCACTAACAACTTAACTCCCCAAATAAACTTTACTACTAACATTTTAACTAACTCAAATAATCATATAAGATGTGCAAATTCATTTAATATGATGCAACAAATAAAATGCACACATAATTTTAAATTTAAAATTCTCAAAAATATAAAATAATTATAAAATAAATAAAACGGATTTTTGGGGTCGTTACAATCACTCCCCCTTAAAGAAAATTCGACCCGAATTTTTAGGATTGCTTACCTCCATTCTCGAATAATCAAAATACTTACTTTCATTCCAATCCCGAAGCTTCACACTGAGTTCAATATCCTCTAAAACTTTAGACATATCGGAGGAGAATCATAAACACAATTGCGTAGCATCAACACATGGAATTCATTATCAACCTCGTCGAGAGAAGGAAGTAACACAGGACGATAAACTCAACCTCTAGCTCTTTCCAAAATCTCAAAAGAACTGACATATTAAACAATTCCACGAGAAGTAAAGGTATATCCCTCGAATTCTTAGAATCAACTAAACAAGTTCTCAAGAATCTGAATGGTTATTTCTAACTGACCATCTGATTGAGGGTGAAAGTCATACTAAGTCTCAATTCCGAACCCCAGGTCTTCTGAAATGCTTGCCAAAATCAAGATGTAAATAAGGAACCCATATCTATTACCATGCTCGTAGACATCCCATGAAATCGAACTATCTTCTGAACAAATAAATAACAACTGGAATTAATGTTTATACTCTCAAAATGGATAGGGTGAGAAAACTTGGTAACTAATCCGCTATCAATCAACATCATTGGTTTCATCTATTCAGTGTAACTCCTTCAATAAAACCCCTCGCAATAGATTCATATCCACTCAGAAATCTCAAAGGCTTGTCACGAACCAACTGATCACTAATATTTTACTTCCGGATTATTCACAACTCAAGGACTTAGTTGAATACTTAGAATTCCTCGCATCAAACAATTGAAGATAACTCCTCGAATTTATCTCAATACTCTACTTCTACTTGGATTCATAATTAAATTGGTCTTGTGTATCCCTTCAAGTATCTATAGTTGAACTCCGTTATACATGTTTAATTCCAGTAAGTGTTGACTACATACTCTGCTATAGAAGTTAAAATTCCATCACTAGCCACGAACAAAATCTTATTGTCTGTCCTTATTCATTCCACGAGTAATTTTCGATAGTTGATATTATTCAATAGAGTAGAAATTTAAAGCTTTCACAATCGCAAAGTCACACCATGTCTCAACTCACGAAGACTCCAAAGTGTTAATTCCTCTAACATTCCCCATTTAGTTTTATCACCCATGAACTATAAGTCAATGAATCCTCTAACACAATACATTTCCCGATGATATAATATGGTAAACACTTCAAATCTAACTCCATCAAAGTCATTTACTAATACAATGGATGTATAATCGCAATAAATCTCAATTTATGGGGAGGATAATTTTGTTGATAAGGAATCAATCTTCTCAAAGCACACATTGTTACCGTTCCATTCTGAAGCAATGAACATCTCAATCACTCTTTAAGGTATCTCTATGAATAATGAATTTATCAAATCCACTATAAGGGTAAGCTTGACATATCCACTAGAAATTAGTAACACTAATCATATCCTCTAGATAACTGTAGTACTAGTTAAATCCATTAAGCAATATCAATACTGAAGTTGTCATCAACTCTCGATTCATCAATTAACACTCGCAACAATTAAACTCGTTCACTCTTACCAATCCATCGAGATAGTGCATCTTTCTGTGTTATCTAGTTAACAGTGTAGCTACCTTAGAAATCCATCAATAAATCCTCAACCCTATGCCTGAGTTGAAACTTTCCTCAAAATAATATATCCTCTAACATGAAGACATTCTGCCCTGATTTTACAAACTGCTACCGCTCTCAAAGAACTCAGACTAGGATTACTTATACAATTCAACGTATCCAACAATACCACTGAAGCAGATGAGAATTCAAACTATATAACCACCATTCATGATGTCCATACCCGATATAAAAGCCATCTTTGAAATATACTCAACTAAAATTCTCAACAAATGATAATCACTTCAAATCAACCACTAAACAATTACTGATCTCTGATGTTGCTCAAACATAGCACCCAACCACTCAAGATCACCCAAGGTTCTCCTCAAGAACAAGTACCACTCAAGGGAAATAAATTTAAAATCTCACAAGGAAAAGATATCTTTCAATTTAAATGCAAATTTTTCACTACTAACTCCATAAACTAACTACCAGGCACAAGCTTGCAACAACAATTTACAAATTTCTTAATGCATAAATAGCATGAAATCTAAACACATATATATGCCATGCTTAACTAAAACACACTAGCATATAAAATTCCACCACCATAACATCAAAATCTTGTGATGACAACATCACTAAACCGGCAAATAAAACATGCCCAAGAATACGCACATCACAAGTATACGACACTTTATCGGTCGTCTAACACTCCCCCTTAGGAAGACACATCTAACACATAAGGTAAAGACTCAGAAGACACATGCAATCAAGAAGCACAATGCACAAACACACAAGTATGCGAAGAGCCAGGGTCTATAATTGTGTGTGCTCTCAAACTAGACATATAAATTATACCTCCAGTCACATTAGAAGAATCTGAAATCTGTTGTTGATTGATGGAAGAAACACGATCTTGCACCTTAACCTTTCCTGAAGCATCCCTCTTTTGGCCCCGAGATGACCCAGCTGCACTTCCCGATAACTGATTCTTAAATCTAAAGCAACTCTTCTGAAAGTGACCCAACTGACCACAACTCAAACATTTGCCTTGCTTCTTCCAACATTTTTCTTCTAAATATCCCATCCTTTGACAGTAGTTACATACTCGTTTACTTCGAGTTCCTCTATTATGCGGACCTTGAAAAGATGCCCTAGCTTGCGAAGGTGTTCCTTGATATTCTCTACTATCTCCACGCTGGGGTTGCAGTTTTACCTGTTCTCCTCGTTTTGTCACATCTGAGGTTTCAATCTTGGTTTCATGCTCCTCTATATCGTCAATGATTTTCATGAAAGCTTCAAACATACCTTGGAACAGTGCTCGAACCTCTTCTCTAGCGTTACCCGACCCTGAAGGCCCTGACTGATTCCCTTCGGTGCCAACCATTTTCAATAAGTACCTGCATAAAACTCTCAACGTTACTTACCCTATACACAACTACCCTCCTAGGTCCTTTAGTCATTCTAGACCATCTACAACCTAGCTCTGATACCAACTGTCGCGCCCCGACCCGTGGTCCTACTTGGCCCCACGCCCGGGACACGCGAGGAAGACGTCGTAAAGCAACTCTAAGAAAATTTTTCGAAATATATTTTCATAAAAAGGTTCACACAACCAACACGTTACCAAAACATGACTTTAAGTCACAAAACAAACTTTCTCAAATGAGTACTTAGCCACTTGGCTATAACAAACTTTACTTATAAAATTTACAAACACGAACACCTACTAAAAGAGATGATACAAATAACTGAGTCACGGGTACACTACCCTAAAGGTATTACATTTACATAATGTATCCTTTATACACATCACTTCCCGAAAGTCTTACCCAAGATCTCTTTACCAACGTCCTCCCTGTGCTGTGACCTATTCCCTGGACTCTTTCTTATCTAAAACGGTAAACAAATAAGGGGTGAGAATAAATCTCAGTAAGTTACTAAAATGCAACTACATTACATGCTAATATGATGATCATAAAGAAACAATATTAACAAATAAGCGTATAACACATAGCACATAACATGAGAGGCTCCCTATCGCCAACCGTCCCATACCGGTTGGAAATAACGACCAACTCATCATGCAACACATAAAACGGAAATAAACACTCATACGTGGATACTGAGCCAAGGTTCTCAAACCAAACAATAGCCATCTGAGAGGCATCAACTGAGCAGCATCGAAGAGCTGAGACGGGTTCCGGAACCAAACAACAACAACAACAACGGGGGAAAATGACACAAAGTCATAACCCAAAGTGCCCAACCTTTGGCCTAAGGAAGGGGGTTAAAAATGGGAAACCAATGATAGGAGCCTTATAATGTACTTGGCTCGGAGACCATTATAATCCCTATCACTGCCCAACACACACAAAAGTACCAGCTGGACTTTAGACACAACCGAAGCAAAGAAAACTTGCTTAAACAACAAACGGGGTATGATTCCAAAGTAGGGAACCACACAAGCTCATCTTAGAGAAGTAAACACGTTTTCATAATAGTATGCACCATATTGACATTAAGTCATCACACAATCCATCCAAACAATCACATTAATTCAAACTTGATCACAAAAGACCCACTCTACCATAATGAACCATTCAACACATTACAAAATGTTCAACAATGCTCACTTAATCCATTACTCACATTTCACAACACTTTTGTTCACAAAGGAACCAATTCTACCATTTTAGTGATCCACATCAACCATCTAAGTACTTTAGGACACTACCCAAAAACTAGACCAAGATTGACCTCTAAACCCCTAGTTTGAAAACTCCAAACTTTTTCAGATAACTGGGCGGTCGCCCAAACAGGGCTGTGCGGCCGCCCAAAATGCTCTGTCCCAAGAGTAAAACCTTTCAGATAGATGTGCGGCCGCACGCCCTATTTTGGGCGACCGCCCACATCACCTGGCAGACCAAAAACTTACCCAAGTTCACTCCTTTTGTTTCACACCCAAATTTACTAGTACTTGCAACATTAACATTTGCAACTATTACAATTATACAAAGACTACAAATCCAACCTTTAAACTATGCTAACACCCAACTAGAACCATTTCTATTTTACTTCCTTTGTCCCAAAATTACAAGTATAAATAAAATATACCCAAAACATTATTTCACAACCTACTAGGCATATATAACATGTTTATATCCATTTTATTAGGTACAACAACATTACCATACTTTCCCAATACTACAACACCCATTAGTATTAACATTTCCCACATGCAACAAATTAGTACTACTCCCTTCGTTTCACAAGTATCATTATAATTTTTAATATACTAATATATCCAATTTAGAAGACTTTCACTTCTTTCCCCGTCCCATAAGTAACAGTATAATTTTATAATACATTTATTTAACCTTTAACTAAAGATATTATTTTACCGTCCCACGAGTAGGAGTATAATATATAAAGCATATATAAGGTTGCATCCTCTCATACTCCCCTAAAACCAAAACTACTATACCCATATACCCATTTCCCACAAATAACAAGTATAATAAAAGTTATTACTACTCCCTCCGTCCCAAAATTACAAGTATATAAAAGTATACCCAAAACATTATTTTATAACATATAAAGCATATATAGCATACTTATGACCACTTTAACATTTAAAGGGGGGATTAGTAACTTACCTATTTTTCGGAAAAGATGTCAAGAAAAATAATATTGATCGGTAGATATGATCTATTCAACACCCTGATCATTTATATATAATTAGATTTGAAAATGGAGTAGTAAATTAAAATAAGGAAAATAATAAGAACAAGTTTTACCTTTTCTTCTTTTCTTCAACAATGGAGGAAAATAAAATTTTGTGTGTGAGTGTGTGTGGAGGTGGGAGACGCAGGGAGAGGGAGGGGGTGATAAGGATGGGTTTATGCTAATTTCAAATTTTCATTTAAACCCCTCCACTTCCAAATTGAACAACCAAGCCCCTCAACTCACATTTTCAATAAAACCCCCATAATTTCCCACTAACAACTTAACTCCCCAAATAAACTTTACTACTAACATTTTAACTAACTCAAATAATCATATAAGATGTGCAAATTCATTTAATATGATGCAACAAATAAAATGCACACATAATTTTAAATTTAAAATTCTCAAAAATATAAAATAATTATAAAATAAATAAAACGGATTTTTGGGGTCGTTACAACTATTATTATAATAAATATTATAATTAATTAATACTATTGATAGTAATAGTTAATATATACTAATAACAATGATTAATCTATATAATAATAATTATTAATATAATTATTATAATAAAATAATATTATTAATAGTAATAGTTAATTGATATAGTAACTATTATGATTAATTAATATTAAAAATTAATAATCTAACTTATTTAATAACTATTATAATTAACTAATACTAATAATAGTAATAGTTAATGTATGTAGCCTATTATAGTTAACCAATACTATTAATAGTAAAAAATAACTTATAAAGTAACTATTATGGTTAACTAATACTATTAATAGTAATAATTAACTTATATATAGTAACTATTATAGTTAACTAATACTATTAATAGTAATAGTTAACTAATATAGTAACTGTTATAGTTAACTAATACTATTAATAGTAATATTTAGCTTGTATTGTAACTAATATTGTTAACTACTATTAATAGTAATGGTTAACTTATACTATTAATAGTCATAGTTAACTCATATAATTACTAATATGATATGATTAACTAATAGTATTAGCTAAGAATGAGAATATGAAAAGTCATTACATTTTAGGATGGTGTTGATGTGGCTTCTCCAAATTCAAGCTTTTACTAAAACATGTACAC
This sequence comes from Campanula takesimana, assembly GCA_026119855.1. Lineage (NCBI taxonomy): Eukaryota > Viridiplantae > Streptophyta > Magnoliopsida > Asterales > Campanulaceae > Campanula > Campanula takesimana. Next base: position 280,671 of record JAOWBW010001386.1, on the reverse strand, counting down.
ATGTCAAACCCACAACTCTCCTCACCAACTTTAATATTTATATATATATATATATATATATATATATATATATATATATTTTATGAGAAGTTTGTTATCAAACAGAGGGAGCACTCCACAAACTATTTTCTGAGCACTTACATCATGAATAGTGTTTTGAACAAGAATAATACTAGGGGCACAAAAAAGTCACAAAATGTTGCTCACAAAATCCAAGGTGTAATAATTTGATTGGTGATTTTAATTAGAGTGTGGCGGGTCCATTATCATTGCAACCAATTAAAATCACCAATCAAATTATTCCAGCAGTCTCACACTCTCTTGTTCTAAGCGATTCCTTGACCCTCTTTATTCTTTCCGTGGTGACTCAGTCCAAGCACGTCGAAGTTCGCCGGAGGTACTATTGTGCATTTTCTGGCCGGTCCGTCCGTTGTATCCTGGGAGACATGCATCCAACGCATCCTCAGGCACAACATTGGTGAGGGGGCGAATTTGTCTTAAGGACAGTGTGGTTTCACACGACTCGGACAAACCCATCAAGACCATTTCCAGTTTGTAGTTTTAATTCTGTTGTATCTTTATTCTATTTTCTTCAATTTGTTGTATATTTTCTGACAGAATTTTGGTAAGATCAAATTTCTTATCTTTTCTTGCTTCGATTTGGAGTAATAATCATGTTTATGTTGCTTATAATCGTCTTCATTTCTACCATTTATCCTTAGACAAAAACTTGTATGAGAACACCATGATCCGTCTCATAGTAGACACGGGTCATTTTTGACCCACGATCCGGACCCATGACCCGAGGGCATTTTTTTATTATATATATATATATATATATATATATATATATATATATATATATATATTGGTTTTTTTGGGTTTGCCAAAAGTAATAGTAACTATAACTAAATGTAACAAAACGTGTTACTTATATGTAACAGTCTGTATACACAAAAGTAATACATATATACAGAAAAGTAACAGTGTTTTTTTTATGTTTTCTTCATTTGCAAAAGTAATACTTATTATAACTAAATGTAACGAACGTGTTAGTTATATGTAACAATGTTTATACATAATTGTAACACATATGTATTGGAAAGTAATAATTCAACCCTTTACACTTTAGAACTAAAAACACTTGTGTTAGTAACATTGTAAAAATAAGAAAGTAACAATTTTTATAAACGAATGTTACATTTTACTTGTATAATAACATTGTAAAACAGTTACTTTTACTTTTACTTGTATAATAGTATATCTATATGTTTTCAAATAATAAGTTACAAAGTGTTCAATTTATCATGATACATGTAAAAGTATTACATTATCTATAGAAATCTGTTATAATTTCATCTACTAAAGTGTTACATTTACTTGTACAAATAATTACATTCATGTATATAAGTTGTTATTTTTCAAATGTTACTTTCTTTCAAAAAATAAAATCAAAATACTCAAAAAAAAAAATTGCAAAAGCATTATTACATTTCAGTATAACGATAATTACATTTAGTAATGAGTGGGGTAAATAGTACTGTTGGTTGAATAAAATGAGTAGTGGAAAATGAAGAGAGAGAATGAGTGAGGTTAAATGGTTAGGTTGGTTAAATATAAATATATTAAAACATTTCCATTTTGGGCAGTCTCAATTGTTTTGGGACGGCTTAAAAGGGAAATAAGTCCTACTTGTGTTGGGAAAAGGGAAATAAGTCCTACTTGTGTTGGGAAATAGGGAGTATCTCACTAGCTAGTGAAGTTCTCGGTCCTTATTATCTGGGTGTGGTGTGGCCTTTTCAATCATCCCACACCATTGATTGGATCCCATCTCTCAACTGTTACAACATTTCATATGATCCACTCACTTTAAATAAGGGGTTAATGACAATTTAGATCCTAAAGTGATATATCACCCTCCCAATCAAACTCTGATGTTTTTTTTTTCCCGCTAGATAAGACCTTGATGTGAAAAATACTCGTCAAATAGGGTCTTTTGATGGAATTTGTTAAAAACTCAATTAAAAAGCGTGTGCCATGCACAAGATTAACTGAATTGGTTAGTTTGAAGTTGAAATTTATTTCAAGGGGCATAATGAAAATTCCAAATTTAATAGGGCTGAAATTCAAAACATTTATAATTTCAAAAAAAAATAAAAAATCATCTTCTCCCCGAACACCATCCACATCTCCAACCTCCATAACCACCAGCTGCCACCCCATTGCCATCCACCGCCCTCCACTTCCATCCCTTCACCAACACCATCACCTTCACAACCACCATTTTCATCACCCACAATCCCACCGTAAACATTCAAACAACGTGAGACTGTTAACCCCTTTAGAGAAGCACCAACGTTGCCGGAAAACTTGTTGGACGAGAAATCGAGGTGCTGGAGATGAGTGCAATCGGTAAACTGAGTAAACCCAGTTGAGAAATTGTTGGCAGAGAGGTCCATATACTCCAAGTTGGGACAATCAAACGCCGGCAAAGCTCCGGCAACCTTATTACCCTTCAACGACAAGTAGTTCAGCTGAGCGCAGCCATTAGACAACACCCATTGAACCTGTTTATCGACGGTAATTCTGTTGTTGGAAAGATCAAGGAGCTGCAAATTACTAAAATACATCATCTTTTTAGAAGATGATGTTAGTCATGTGCATGTCACATGCTTTTTAACTGAGCTTTTAACGAATTCCATCAAAAATGCCCTATCTGGCGAGTATTTTTCAAATCAAGGTCTAATCTGGCAAAAAAAAAAATCAAGGTTCGATTGGGAGGGTGATATATCACTTTAGGGTCTAAATTGTCATTAACCCTTAAATAAGTAATATCCCAAACACCAAACACACAACTCGTACGACTAAAAGAAAAACCATGATTTAAATACACTCTATTCTGCATTTCATTATTTTTCCTTCTTCTAAATCGTGCAAATTGATGTGCAAAAATAAAAAGGGACACTTATTTTGGGACCGGAAAAAAAAAAAAAACACTAGTTCTAATGAACTAGATGAGGTGAATTGGGTCATACGACACCTTTACAGCGATTTCCCTCTTCATCATGCTTCAATAAACTTGATATTCACCAACATTGTTGATGTACACACTGGAGCGGTTTCCCCTTAAACTTCATTCCCTGCCAATTAAGACAATACTCCCTCCGTCCCATTTTAAACTTCAAAAAAAAAAAATAGGCACAAGAATTAAGATGAGAATCTTTATATTATAAAATATAGATAGTGGGGTAGAGTGTTGTGAGTATAGAAAGTGGGTAGGAGAGAGAAAGTGGGGTAGATAATAGTTAGTGGATAGTTGGTGTGTGTATGACATGTAGGGCCCACTAAATAAAAAAATATAAAAAACTTTCATTTTTTGGATTTTGAAGTTTAAGATGGGACACCCAAAATGAAAATTTTTGAAGTTTAAGATGAGACGGAAGGAGTATGTCCTCTTCTATATAATGGTATAATGATTAAAATAGATAATATGAGCATAAGTCATTAATCTACTTAGAACCCTATACAGCTTCAACCGTTTAAAAAAAAATACTAATGAAACTCTGAATTAATACAATGAGGGGTTTTGGTCAGATTTAAAACCGTTGTTAAAGTTATGATTTGTGCAACAGGATACTATACTGCATGTTGTATTGCCATTGTGTCTCGACCATAATTGTCAATCTCATACCAGCTACTTGTTGTGGATATGGCCCTCCACTACCCAAGCAAACCCACAAGAACAATAAGAGCGCACAAACAAAGCACAAGAAATCAAAGCAAGAAAAGACACAGAAATTGTTTACCCAGTTCGTCATTATGTTTGACTACGTCTGGGGGCACTACCAAGCCAGGATCTTGCACTATAATATGTTAAATCTGAGTTACAATGAGTATGGGGGCGGAACATTGTTTATATAGCAAACCAAGAGTAAGACCTAAACCTAAACATAAGAGAAATCCTGAAAATCTGCACTTTCTCGGCATTCCAGGCGCCCGCTTGAAGGGGGCCAGGCGCCCGCTTACATACCAATTCCAGGAATCGGACCTTCTGTCCAAACCGGGCGCCCGCCTGGTCAATACCAGGCGCCCGCCTGGAACACTGCTCCAGATTTTCTTCTCCTTGTTCCTTTGAGGGATCTCTACTCCAACAATCTCCCACCTAGAGATCAACCGCATATACAAACCCCGTATCCGTCTTCAACTCATCCTTGGTGTCTTCCTAGTGCTCACCTCGATCATGGTAGTGCCTTCCTCCTCTCTTATTCTCCAAGCCCAATTGAAGCTATGCATAGCTTCAACTTTTCAAGGTTTACCACCTTGGTCAACATGTCAGCCGGGTTCTCCGATCCCAAAATCTTCTCCAGCCTTAAGATCTTCCTCTCCAAGAGATGCCTGATGTAGTGAAACCTCAGCTCAATGTGCTTCGTCCTAGAATGAAACGCCGGATTCCTAGCCAAATGTATTGCACTCTGACTGTCACTGTAGAGAGCATTACCACTTCGCGTCTTCCCAAGTTCACCCAAGAAGTTCTGCAACCATACCATCTCTTTGCTTGCCTCTGTCACTGCCACATATTCTGCTTCCGCAGTCGACTGAGCCACGATCTTCTGCAATTTAGAAGCCCAGGCGATAGCCGTACCACCCAATGTGAAAACATAACCCGTGGTACTCCTCCTCTTATCAAGATCACTTGATGCCAAATCCGCATCCACATAACCCGCTAACACGACCTCCTTGCTTGAGAAACATAGAGCCTTACTAGCAGTACCCTTTAAGTAGCACAGGATCCATTTAACCGCTTCCCAATGTTGCTTCCCAGGATTGCCCATGTACCGGCTGACTACTCCCACCGCATGTGCAATATCCGGCCTTGTACACACCATTGCATACATTAGACTCCCCACTGCCGAAGCATATGGAGTCCTCTCCATCTTGTCACGCTCTTCCTTGCCCTTAGGTGAGTCCTTTTCGGATAGCTTGAAGTGCATACCCAATGGTGTCCCTGTTGGCTTCGCCTCTTCCATGCAAAACCTTGTCAAGACTTTCTCAACGTATTCTTCTTGTGAAAGAACCAACTTACCCAACTCCCTATTTCGTCAATCCGCATGCCCAAGATTTTTCTGGCCTCCCCCAAATCCTTCATCTCGAACCGTTCTGACAACTGAGCCTTTAATCTGTTTACCTCTCTACTGCTAGAGCCCGCTATTAGCATGTCGTCCACATATAACAGCAAGATTATATACCCATTGTCCGTGTTCTTGAAGTAGCAACAGTGATCCGCCTCACATCTGACAAAATTAATGTCATGCATGAATCCATCAAACTTCCTGTACCACTGCCTAGGAGCTTGTTTAAGGCCATACAAGCTCTTAGTCAACCTGCAAACCAGTTCCTCGTTACCCTTAGACAAATATCCCTCTGGTTGTCTCATGTAAATTTCTTCCTCCAAATCCCCATGAAGGAAGGCCGTCTTTACATCCATCTGTTCCAGCAACAAGTTATCCGCCACTACTATCCCTAGAACCATTCTGATAGTGGTCATCTTCACAACAGGAGTGAATACCTCGGTGTAGTCAATACCGTACTTTTGCTGAAAGCCCTTTACAACCAATCTTGCCTTGTAACGTTTACTGCCGTTTGCCTCCTCCTTAATCCGGTAAACCCACTTGTTATGCAATGCCTTCTTCCCCTTAGGCAGTTTAATCAACTCCCAAGTTTTGTTGGCTTTCAATGAGTCCATCTCATCATCCATCGCAGCTTTCCACTTATCACAAAGTGCACTACGAACAGCCTCCGCATAACATTCCGGTTCACCACTATCTGTCAGCAACAAATAGTAATTTGAAGGAGTATACCTGTCAGGTGATCCACGCAACCTGCTGGATCTACGCAGCGGAATATCCGGTTCCGGAGTATGTGGTTCATCTTCAGTGACCCCCTGACCTTGGTCATCATGAACCGTCCTGCTCCCACCCGAGTCTGGAATATCCACCTCTACAACCTCCGGTTCCGAACTAATATCATCAGATGCCCCCTTTCTGTCCTTGTACAATACCTGTTCATTGAATACCACATCTCGACTACGAATAATTTTATGGTTTTGGTCATCCCAAAACTTATACCCGAAGTCATCCCCACCATACCCAATAAACGTACATTTTACAAATTTTGCATCTAACTTAGTTCTATCAGCAGAATCAATACGAACATATGAAACGCAGCCAAATATGCGAAGAAATGACAGATTTACCTGCTTGCCACTCCATGCTTCCTCTGGAATTCCATTCCCCAATGGTACCGATGGTCCCCTATTGATCAAGAAAGCCGCCGTGTCAACTGCATATGCCCAAAACGTCTTCGGAAGTCCACACTTCAACCTCATACTTCTAGCCCGCTCGTTCAATGTCCTGTTCATCCTCTCTGCAACCCCGTTGTGTTGTGGTGTGCCCTTTGGAGTCTTCTCCATGCGAATGCCATTCGCTGCACAATATTCCTTGAACTCCCCGAGCTCATACCCCCCTCCGTTATCTGACCTCAAGCACTTAAGCTTAAGTCCCGTCTGATTCTCCACCAAGGCCCTCCATTTCTTAAGCACCTCGAATGCCTCATCTTTGTGTTTCAAGAAATAAACCCAGACCTTCCTTGTTGAATCATCAATGAAGGTCATGTAATATGACGCACCACCCAGAGAAGTTACCGGAGATGGTCCCCACAAATCCGTGTGAACCAGTTCTAACTTTGCTTCCCTCAAATCCCTACCTGTCCTCGAGAAATTACTTCTCGCCTGTTTGCCAAACACACAATCTTCGCAGATCCCCACGTCGACTGTCTTCAAACCCGGTAGTAGTCCCTTTGAACAAAGTATCTTCACCCCCTTCTCACTCATGTGACCCAATCGACAGTGCCACAAATCAGTATCACCCTTGGCTGACGCCACCGCGATACTATCCTTGGTGTTATTCGCCAAATACAGTGTCCCCTCCTTATCACCCCGAGCGATCTCACGATCCTCCTTGGTAATAACCCAGTTCCTGCAGCCGAATGTTACCTTGTAACCTTCTTCGTCCAACTGCCCAACTGATAATAGGTTCTTTTTCAAACCCGGAATGTGCCTGACCCCGTTCAGATGTAGGACCTTCCCGTCCGATGCTCCTATTCTGACATCCCCCTTCCCCTTGATTTCCAAAGGCTCGCCATCCGCCAGATAGACCTTACCGAAATCACCGGAAGTATAATTCTCCATCTCTTCTGCATGCCCGCAAGAGTGGAATGATGCCCCCGAATCCAGCACCCATGATTCTAGTGCACTACTAACACTTAGAACCAGTACATCATCACCTTCGACTGTCACATTCACCGAATTGCCCCCACGATTGGGACAATCCTTTTTGTAGTGTCCTAACTCCTTGCAATGATAACACTACACCGATCCTTTCGCAACCCTTGGTTTATCTCTGATCTCCACGGCCTTGCCCTTACCACCCACTACGTTTTCCCTTGATTCAGTTCTCCCCTTATTGCTAGTGCCCGGCCTTCCCCTGCTAGTAGTAGCTAAGGCCGATCCCGAAGTAGACGATGTCCCCAACTTCTTCAAACGATTTTCCTCGCCCAACAAGAAATCCTTAACATCATCATACTTCAACTTGTTCTTACCCGCTGAAGCATTGATCGCTGTCACCGTACCTCTCCAACTTCCTGGTAAAGACGCTAGCAACAAGCACGCATGAACCTCATCATCAAACGTAATATCCAGCGCAGTCAATGAGTCTATAACATCCATAAACTCATCGATGTGCTTAGCTAAGGATCCTCCCTCTTGCATCTTGAGACTACCCATCTTGCGTATCAAATCAACTTTGTTTGCAGCAGATGGAGTTTCAAATCTCTCAGTAAGATAATCCAATAGCTCCTTTGTGGTCTTCGCCTTCTTGGTAGTCTTCGCGATCCACTTTAACAAAGTAGATCTAACCACCCCTAGGTCCTTCCGATCCATGAGATCCCAATCTTCTTGCTTTTCTCCTTCCGGTTTGACACCCTTTAGAGGCTTATAGAGATCTTTGTTGTACAAGAGATCCTCTATTTGCATCCTCCAAAAACCGTAGTCAGAACCATCAAATTTCTCAACCGCCTGTTTGTCCTTGCCCATTCTTGATTGCTTGACAACACCCAATCGCTTGATAAACCAATCTTACGATTAACCCTGATCTCCAACCAGAGCTACCCAAGCAAACCCACAAGAACAATAAGAGCGCACAAACAAAGCACAAGAAATCAAAGCAAGAAAAGACACAGAAATTGTTTACCCAGTTCGTCAATATGTTTGACTACGTCTGGGGGAACAACCAAGCCAGGATCTTGCACTATAATATGTTAAATCTGAGTTACAATGAGTATGGGGGCGGAACATTGTTTATATAGCAAACCAAGAGTAAGACCTAAACCTAAACATAAGAGAAATCCTGAAAATCTGCACTTTCTCGGCATTCCAGGCGCCCGCTTGAAGGGGGCCAGGCGCCCGCTTACATACCAATTCCAGGAATCGGACCTTCTGTCCAAACCGGGCGCCCGCCTGGTCAATACCAGGCACCCGCCTGGAACACTGCTCCAGATTTTCTTCTCCTTGTTCCTTTGAGGGATCTCTACTCCAACACTACTACTGCACCGAATTTCTCATTGGAACGGCACATATCGATACCGGACTGCATCGATACACCGTTCTAGGTTTACCGTACTTTTATTTTTATTTGATAATTTATATTATACTCTCTCCGTTCCACTTCACTTGGGATCAAATTTTTGGGCACAAAAATAAAGGAAAAGTATGAAAGAGAATTAGTGGAAGGGGGTGTTGTGAGTAGAAAAAATAAATAGGATCCGATTGGTGTTGTGAGTATAAGAACTTGCCATTTTGGGTAGTGCCAAGTGAATTGGAATAGAAAAAAAATGGAAATTGGTGTCAAGTAAAGTGGAACGGAGGGAGTCCCCGACTAAGGTTCTTACTTGCCTTTTTAATTTGTCCCAGACTAAGGTTCTTAGTTGCTTTATTACTTAAAATGGATAATGGGACCCAATTATCATTCCCACAACAAAAACCCCCTACCCACTTTATCTCTCCTACTTTCTCTTACTTACTTTTCATACACACGGAAAGGTCCTGTTCTACTTAAAGAATAGAAATGTTAAAGATGAACAGCTAACAGTTTGGGTGGTTAGCTGTTGAGAGATAGAGTAATTATGCAGCGGAGAATAAATAAAAGAATAAATGAATTTGAACGACATAAACCGACTTGGTTAAACGGAACCCAGACACTCTGGGCCCACATACCTAACAGACCTATATCGAGAGGCCCACTCACGAGAAGCCCATGTTGATAGGCCGACATCAATAAGGCCGAGCAGGCAGTCCTTGCCTAGGCCGAGCCCGAGAAGCCCAATCCCTAGCCGGCCTCTATGACGAGCCGAGTTAGATGACGGGCCGACTTACATCAGAAACCTCCCATTATCGTTGGGAAACCTCTTACAGAGTTATGTTACAACTCTGACACTAAAGAATCCTTATCTAAACAAGGATATCTCTTCTACAAGGTAACTGGGATACCACTCATCCTTATCCGGAGTCTATCTCCAAGGAACACGAGTCCCACAACAATACGGGCTCCCTGGCTTACTTCGCAAGTCAGGACTTCACCCGTGCCTATATAAAAAACAGGCCCTCTATGTAACGCCCATCTTTATTCTTGTTAAATATTTAACGTGTTTGTTAAATTCTTGGCTAGCATATTTATATGCTATTTTATTTGAGTTAATTATTTACTGCGTTAGAAAGTTAAGGTGGTTAAATGTCAAAGTTGAAAGTTTAGGGGCCTTTTTGTCAAAGTTAGAACTTGAGGGGCCTAAGTGTCATTCTTGGATAGTTGCAAAGTATATCAAGTGGTTTGCCTGGGAGGTTCTTCCCCAAATTGTTTTTACGCTCTCTCTGTGTGAAAAGAAAAGCTAGGTTTAGGATTCTTCCTATTCTCGACTCCTCGAGCTTAATTATCCTTCTGTTCGTGATTCCGGTCCCGGATAAATATTCGTGGCGTTGAATAGAGCGTTCCAGACCGATCAGAAATTAATTTGGGTCAACTTGATTTTTGACTAGGTAAGTTATTGACTCCCCCTTACTTGTAATAACATGCTTATATGTTATTCCCGCTACTTGTTCTTGTTAAAATTGTGTTTTGAGCAATTTTTGTGATACTTGTAAATTTGGGACGAAGGGAGTATTCGTATGAAAACAAGATTGAAAAGCTTCCTGGGAATGAATTATACTTGAAAAAGTATAGAAAAGTTATCCTATTCGTGAGACGGTAAAATAGTAACTTGATTTAAATATTATTAGAAAAATCGTACCATTATTTGTGGTACGGGGAAATGAATGGAAGTATCCCTAGATGGGTATATTAGTATAAAATAAAATTGTACTTATACTTTTGGGGACGGTGAAATATTGAAATGGAATAAAAGGAAATTGTCCTATTATTTATGGGACGGTAAAAGAAATGAATTGAGCTTGAAATAGTGTCTTGGGTATTGCCTAGGGGTTAGTAAAAGTATACTCCTACCTTTGGGACGGAGAATTTATAAGTATAAAAGTCTCTGTTGAAATAAGAAAGTATAATGGAAATGAGTGATTTAAGCTTGTTATTATACTCCTGGGTTTGATAATATATTGATAAAAAATTATACTCCTACGCTTGGGACGGAAAATTATTTAACCTGCAAAAGAATTCGGATTTTGGCATTTTTGGGCTGGGCGACCGCCCATCTATCTGAAGTATTTTGTTCTTGGAAAGCCTGATTTTGGGCGACCGCCCACACCATTTTGTGCGGCCGCCCATATGTCCTGAAAAATTGTAAAACTTGTTAATGATTGTATAAGTTGGAAATAACTCTAGTTAAGGTATATAACCTTAGTACAAGATGTCCTAGCAAGTGTTGTGACACCTTAGGGGCATCAGAACTTGGTTTTAAACGTGTATACTCATTGAATTAAAATGAGAACTTAGTCTTGTACATGGACACTTATAGAACTCAAATGAGAACTTAAGTATAAGAGTAACAACTCTTGTATATGTCTTGAAAGTGCTATGAACAAGCACTTATGTGTTATGCTTGTCTTGAAGCCAATGATTGTGCACCTTAGGGGCATTAAAACAATGACTAGAGATTGAATATCCTATGTAGGGGATTATGAACTTGTAAGTATAAGTTGTATAGCTCATTTACTTAAAGTGAACTCGAATTATTCTTGGTCTAGGTTTAGGGTACTACCCTAGATGACCTAGATGAGTGTTGTAGAACACTCTAGTACTGAAAATAGTCCCTTTGTGAACAAATGAAATGTGGACTTGAATCATAATTAAATGATGACTTGAATATAAGAGTAATAACTCTTTTATGTGTCTTGAAGTCAATGTTTGTGTACCTTAGGGACACCAACTAATGTCTAGAGCTTGAATGTCCTAAGAAAAGGATTTGGAAAATAATTCGTGAAAGATGTATAATTCATCTTCCTAGCTTGAACTTGAAGTATAAGATAATTAACTCTTGTACATGTTTAATCATCCAAAGAAATGGATTGAGAACTTGGATATAAGATGATAAGATCTTGTATATGTATTGAATGTCCTGAATGTCTTGAATGTCTTAAGATAAGACAGTAACTTGAAGTATAAGACAATAAAATCTCGTACATGACTTGAACATCCAAATAATTGGATTAAGACTTGAATATAAGATTATAAAATCTTGTACGTGCCTTGACACCAATATAGGTGTATGGCAACAAACGTGAAAGAGTCTTGATGTGTATATGCAAATCTTGCATATATTTACTTGATAGAATGTGGCTTCTTGATTGATTGGTACATGGTATGAATAACCAAAGAATTGGGTTATGGAACTAGATAGAGAATGATTAACTCTTCTGCATACTTGAACTTGATACGTGTATATTGGAAGTGCCATAAATAAGCACTAAAGTGTAAGTGATTTAGTTTAATCATGTATATACTTAATGAAGTATATAAAGAATGAGGAAGATATCTTGTCTTGAAATGGTTCCTAAAGAAAATAGGGACTAGTGTAATATGAAGATAATTCATATAATCGTGAATACTACGATTTAAATTAATAAGAATGATTACAGAACACAATATGTGTTAGAAAATGTGTTCGATTACTAACGATACATATATGTGAAGTATGACTGTGTCTAGGTACAATGTGACCTATTCTACTACGTGTTTAGAGTCTAAGGTATTGGGCTCTATTTGATAGTAAGGGTATCGTGATAGACACTTTAATGTGTTAAACGTGATATAAATATGTACGTGCAAACTTGGCATGTGACAAATTGAAATACCCTACTACTTGACTGAAGTCTGTTATAAATGGACTCTTACTTGGATTGATCGTGTTACATGGACACCTTATGTGCCAGTGTTATCTTGGTTTGTATTCGCAATAATTGCGTACGTGTACTTATATTGAGCACATGATACATAACTACATGGTGCATATTCTCGTGAGCACATGATACATAATTACATGGTGCATATTCTCGTGAGCACATGATACATGATTACATGGTGCATAAAGAATGGTCCACTAATAAGGGACTGAGTTCTGTTTCCGTAGTTCAAGTAAATATCTACTTGTACCTTCTTGTGTGAGTCCAGCTGGTTCTCCTTGCTTGTTCGAAAATATATAGGTTCACGCTTGTCGCGAGAGCTGGGGTTTAAGTGACAATCGGGTCCCTATGTATTTCCGCCCGACCCCTTACTACCGGCCATAGTAAGGGCATAGCTTCCTTGGTTGGAGCAATAAGCCTGACCTAAGTGAATGCTAACTCCCGTCCCGAACACCATGTGGATCTTGTTATTGTGGATGACACTGAATACCAGGTCTCCTTATATACTGTTCTCCCGTCCCGAACACCACGTGGATCTTGTTATTGTGGATGACACTGGTTACCAGGTCTTCTTATATACTGCACAGCAGTCTCTTGTTCCTGTTCTTGGTTGTCCTCAGCTAGAAAAGCATCGACAACAAATGGTATTCTTGGGAGAAATAAGGAAGGATTCAGGTACAATGCGTGATAGGCCTATGTGCATCTTGTGAGCTGGTTTAGCCTCTCACTCTACTTGACTACTTGTTACCTGAACCTTTCTTGAGCTTGATTACTTGTTGAGTGGGCTAGCCTCTCCTATACTTGTTACTTGATGATACTTGATATATGTTTAGTTGAGTATCTACTTGTATTGCATGATAACATGACATATAGTTGCATGTTAATAGCTTACTGAGATTTATCTCACCCTTTATTTGTTTAATTGTTTCCCCCCCCCAGGAAAGCAGGGGATAGTACGCAGTGAGGCTCGACTTAGCTGGGAATTTACTCAGCAGGATATTCTTGTTCGAAGTTAGTGTCCTTTTATATTTTGGTAAGGACGATCTTGTATGAGTTAATTAAACTCTGGGCTTGTATTGGGGTAGTATTTGTTGTCCCTAGACAGTTCTTGATGCCAGCTTATTTACTAGGCATGTCTTCCGCTGTATGTAACCTTGTTTGGTTTTAATTTTCTTGGTCTAGAACTCGTGTGAGCTATCTTAGCTCCCTACTCTTGAGTATATACGTCATGTCAGTTTTGTTTTTAACAGGTATTGTTCCTGTTTCCCGTTAGTTTCTTGTTTCTTGTTAGTTACGCGCACCAGGTTCGAGGTTCTATTAGGGAATCCCGGGACTTGGGGCGTGTCACTCTACAACAGAGAAAGGTAACGAAATTCTTTGGCTCCATTCTGGTCAATTGATTTCTCTTATTATCACACAAACCATATCCTTATTCTCACACCGGAGGGCCTTCGCCGGTGAAGCCCCTGTGTAGTTTACGTTTGTTTCGTGTGTGTAGCTCCGGCCGTCAAGAACTGTCGCTGGGATTATCCGAACCGCTGGACGAAGGCTGATCCAACCAGATTTTGGCATCATCAGTTTGGTTCCATTGCCGGGAACTCGATTGGTCAGTTCTTTAGCCAGATAATTCCAGACCATGGCCGGAGAATTGGTTGACGGGCGAGAAGCCAGCCCTTCAAAAGAAACTGCAAGAGATGCACTGCCCCCCGAAAACACGAACGCTGCTACACAAAATCAGAGGCTCCCACCTACAGCACCTACAAGGGGGAGGAATGCATACCCGTTCAAAGGGGCCGGCCCCCAATGTTGTTAACCAATACGGGCGCCGCCGACGGACAGGATCCCAAAACAATGGAGTAGGACCATCACAGCCGCTGCCATTGGACAAGAGAACATTGCTTCAACAGAATGTTCAAACACTCCAACAGCTGGCTGATGCACAGCGGGCTCGGTTAGAACTTGACCCCGAAAACTCCTTGGCTAACCTGCTCCAGCCGTTTGGAACGAGGGGGACAAATCTGACAGAGCAAGCAGAAGGGAGCCCCTACAAAATTGTAGACGGGATGCGCCTCCCAGGAGACGTACAAGTCGCCAAGACGGACGGCTAGGGAGACTCAATATTGATGGGGACCTGAGAGACCACATTAATCGCCGCCGGGGAGAACAAGAAGATGAATCCCCAGGAGTGGAAATTATAGAGGAAAGACGTCGTGGGGACGCCCGACGTCATTCACCTCCCAGGCAGGATCCACCACGGCGCACACCACCCCGGCACACTCCACCTCGCTGTACTCCTTCAAGGCATCGTCTCGAACCAAACCAAGGTGAAAGGAGATGCCGAGACCGAAGCATAGTCAGTTCCAGTCACACCTCGGCATTCAGCACAAGGGACATTGTCGACCTAGAGAAAGGCTCGACAACATTGAGATGATGAATCAGGGGCACGTGAGACCCAATAGTGACTACGATGCTATGCGCCCTTTCGCGCAGAGGATTATGGATGCACTACCTAATCCACAGTTAAAGTTTCCACACCTAGACAAATACTCCGGCAACACCGATGCTTTGGATCACGTCCAAGCCTTTGAGGCCATCATGGCCCTAGTGTCCAATCAGGACGACGTACTGTGCAAGGCCTTTGCAAGTACTTTAACAAAGGCAGCTCGGTCCTGGTTTATGGACCTTGAGAAAAACAGCATCAATTTCTTTGCCAAGTTGAAATCACAATTTTTGGAGTATTTTGCTACCGCTTGGGCGAGGAAGAAAATATTGTCTGACCTAGCCAACATGGTCCAGAGCAAAAACGAGTCGACCCTAAGCTTCTACAACCGGTTTAGGGATCTTGCCGACTCAATAGAAGAACGCCTGACTGACAGGGAGATCATTGTATGCTTCACGAATGGTCACAGGTCAGAACAGTTAACTTATGAACTGTCGGTCAGAGAACCCCTCACAAAAGCCGACTTGTACCACGTTGCTTACGCCACGGCCATCGCCGAGGAGAAGAAAAAGACGTTATATGGTTATAAGGAACGGGAACGAGATCATGACAAGTCGCATAACGAGAACTCGTCCCAGGGGAACAACGGGGGAAACGCAAAGGCAAGAACAGGACCAGGGGGACCGAGACATTCACCACATTCAATAAGCCGATCTCTGAGATCATGAATCTGGTGGATCTCCCCAACCCCAAGCCTCTAAAAGACAACCCGAAGTACCCAAGGGATACCACAAAGTATTGCTCCTATCACAGAGATAATGGCCACGACACCGAGAACTGCTTTGCTCTGAAGAAGATTCTGCAGAAATGGGCCGATCAAGACAAGCTCAATCAGTTCATGGCCAAGGACAATAAACGCCCAAGGGAAGAAGACAAAAACAATGACCAGGTAGACAGGCCACCTCGGGCCAGGTTGATAGGCGTGATCAGAGAGGAAATTCCATCAAACAAGAAACTCAAGGAGCAGATTTACGAGCTAAGTAAAGTCTTCCACATCCCTCCTTGGATCCATGAGAGGGAGGAAGTGATCAGTTTTCTCCGAATGAGTTGGCGGGAAACCGTGCAATGAGAGAACAACCATTGGTCATCACAGGCCGCATTGATAATTGCGAGTCAGACAGGCTCCTCATAGACTCCGGAGCGGCCAAGGATGTGCTATACTATCGCACTTTTAAAGAGATGGAACTTCCTGATACAATGCTGACCCTATATAATGGAAGGCTAGAAGGGTTTACTAATCATAAGGCCGATGCCAAAGGAACCGTCGACTTACTCTTGGAAGTCGGCACTCATCCCTATAAAACCTCGACCACGGTCACCTTCATAGTCATGGATCTGGACAGTGATTACCATGCTATCCTAGGTGCACCCAGTCAAGGAAAGTTGGGTCTGGTTGCCTCCCTCCCCCACCAAAGGGTGAAGTTCCCCACCCCGCTGGAATTGGGTGCGTCCCAGGCTCGCCTAGAGATTTTTTGGAACATGTGATGAAGTCTAGGAAAGCAAAGGCCAAGATGGAGATTGATACTCCAGATAAAAGAATCACGGTTTCAAAATCAACCACAGTTACAACCTCGACGCCACATATCGGTGTTATATTGGCGACTATTGAAGATGAACCTGAAGAGTGGGTTATTCTTGACAACGACGTCCCAACTAAGGCCGAGGTTACTTATGGCTTAGACGGCTTCGACTGCATCTCGATGAACACAGCTTCGGACGAGCCGAGTAACTTGGCTCTCGCCATCGTCCCAAGCTCAGGGGCCACACAGCCGACTGACATGGAAACCGAGATCGAGAAACTGTTAGACATGGAAAACCTAAGTTTGGAAGGGGAGGACAAGGAGAAGGTCAAGCAGATCATTGTCGAGACCCTAGAGTTCAGAGACGGCCCAAACTTAAACCTGTGGATCAGTTAGACGAGGTCGTCATCAACCCAGACTATCCAGATCAAAAAATCAAGATTGGGAAGCAACTCTCCCAAAAAGAACGAGAAGAGCTCATCTCCCTACTCCAAAACAACTTGGACGTATTTGCCTGGAAAGTAGATGACATGGTGGGAGTAAAGGAAGCCGTCGCTCTCCACAAACTGGAAGTCGCCAAGTTCTTCAAACCGGTCAAACAGACGAGACGAGTCTTCTCTACCGACAAGGAAAAAGCAATTGGGACTGAGGTTGACAAACTCCTCAAAGCCGGCATCATAAGAGAAGCAACATACCCCGAGTGGCTTGCCAACGTCGTCATGGTAAAGAAACACAATGGCAAGTGGAGGATGTGCGTGGACTTTACGGACCTGAACAAGGCCTGTCCCAAAGATAGCTATCCCCTCCCAGGATTGACAAGCTCGTAGACTCTATTGCCGGCCATCAAACCCTCAGTTTTTATACGCCTATTCCGGCTACCACCAAATCAAAATGGCCGAGGACGACATAGAGAGGATGGCTTTTCAAGCTGCAGGCGGCATATACTGCTACGTCGTGATGCCTTTCGGCCTAAAGAATGCAGGAGTCACTTATAAAAGGATGGTGAACAAAGTCTTCAAATCTCAGATAGGCCGGAATATGGAGGCCTACATTGATGACATGGTGATCAAGACCAAGATCGGTAGCCATGTACCAGATCTGAAAGAGACCATTGACAACTTGAAAGCTAACGATATGAAGCTCAACCCTATCAAGTGCGTCTTCGGGGTTACCGCGGGCAAGTTTCTAGGTTTCATGGTTTCTCAGCGAGGCATCGAGGCTAATCCAGAAAAGATCCAAGCCTTGATTGACATAAGGGAGCCGATTTGTATCAAAGAGGTTCAAAGGTTGAACGGGAGAGTAGCGGCACTCGGTAGGTTTATCGCCAAATCGGCAGAAAAATCCCTCCCCTTTTTCAAAGCCTTGAAGGGAATGAAGGATTTTGCTTGGACGCCTGAGTGCTCGACTCGTTCCAGCAACTGAAAGACTAACTCGGCTCTCCACCTCTACTTAGCAGCCCAGTTATGGGAGAGACATTGTGCGTAGCAGCGACCGACCGAGCCGTAGCAGCTGTACTCGTTAGAGAAGAAGGCGGCATCCAGAAGCCAGTCTACTACGTCAGCAAGGCACTGTCAGACACTGAGAGCAGGTACTTCAATGCCGAGAAAATTGCTTATGCCTTGGTAATTGCGGCCAGAAAATTACGAGCCTACTTCTCGGCTCATCCAATCACGGTCTACACCGACGCTCCTCTTAGAAAAATACTTCACAAGATGGACAGCTCAGGACGCCTACTTAACTGGTCGATCGAACTGACCGAATTCGACATAACCTACAAGCCGAGGAAGACTCTTCTGGCCCAACCTCTTGCTGACTTCTTGGTCGAGACCGCCTTCAAAAGTGAACATACGCCGACCACCCGAAAGAGGAAGTTCCCTATAGATAGAGAGCCCTTGAAGAGTTACCTCCCAACTGCTGGGTCCTATACACCGATGGGTCAACTACCCAAGGTAGAAGCGGCGCCAGAGTCTACTTAACTAGCCCTTCCGGCGAGCATGTTGCACGTGATTTTATCAGGTTCAAGTTCCCTGCCTCAAATAATCAAGCTGAATATGAAGCCCTAATCCTGGGACTAGAAAGAGCCAAGTTCTTTGGTGCAACGAGATTGGTAGCATACAGCGACTCCCAACTGGTGGTGAATCATGTTAAAGGGGAATACAACACCGAAAACCACATGCTGACAAGTACAAAGATCTCGTCCTAAATCTGACCAAGAATTTTGAATTTGGGATACGGCAAGTTGGAAGAGAATACAACCTGGAAGCCGACATGCTTTCAAAGATGGCAACAGCTGAAGACTCGGATCCCCTAATCATTTATGCCGACCAGCCTGCTTATGAAAGACTGGAGATCTTGCTCCTGGATGACGAGGAAGGGACATGGATCGACAACTACAAAGACTACTTGGAGAAGGGAAATCTTCCTGAAGATGAGTTAGAGGCCAAATCTAACAAAAAGAAGACGGCAAGATACATAGTCTAGAACGGCATCCTATACAGAAGGTCATTCTCCAGACCTCTCCTTAGATGTGTTGCGCCAAAAAGCACCGAGAAACTCCTCGCCGAAGTACATGGGGGAGTCTGTGGGGGACACCCGGGGGCCAGAACCCTTGCCGACAAGATCATCACACTTGGCTACTATTGGCCAAATATAAGGGAGGATGCCCAAGCCTATGTAAAGAAGTGTGACAAATGTCAATGCTACTCCGACTTACCAAAGTACTGCGTAGAGCAAAGCTTGGTCATACCGATGTGGCCATCGACATGTGGGGAGTCGACATCATTGGACCGTTTCATTAGCCAAAGGGAGCAACAAATATGTAATTGTGGCAGTCGATTACTTCACCAAGTGGGTAGAGGCGAAACCACTAGCAAAGATCACTGAAGAGAACGCCATCAACTTTATCCATGACTACATATGGTGTCAGTTTGGCGTGCCCCACACTATAGTGACGGACAACGGCCTACAATTCTCTAATGCCTTCACCGAGGAGATGAATAGGTTGGGAGTCAAGCACAAGAAGTCATCAGTCAGCCACCCTCAAGGTAATGGACAAGCCGAGGCCGCCAACAAACTTGTCTTAAGAGCACTCACCAAGACTTAGAAGGCAGTCAAGGAAAGTGGCTGGACGAACTCCCCCTAGCTTATGGGCCGTCCGTACAACCACTCGGGGGCCAACTGGGGAGACACCATTTGCTATGACTTACGGTTCAGAAGCAATGGCACCAGTCGAGATGGCCTTGCCGACTTTCAGAGTTACCAACTATGACATGGTCGTTAATGAATACAACCGACTACTGGACCTAGACCTAGTCGACGAAAAAAGGCTAGCTGCCCAACTCAGAATGATCAATTACAAGCAAAGAACCAAGTCCTACCATGACAGCAAAGTGAAAAGAGAACCTTTGAAGTCGGTGACTGGGTACTCAGAAAAATTGAGTCGACACACTTGAAGGCACAACAGAATAAGCTTGCCCAAACTGGGAAGGCCCTTACATCATCACCCACATTATACGGGAAGGGACCTACATGCTCAAAACTCTGGAAGGAAAAGAGCTTAAACACCCATGGCATTCCGAGCACTTGAGAAAGTACTATCAGTAGCACCTCGGTTAGCTGTTTATTCTTTTTATCAGATTTTCGGTCTTAGATTCTATAGTTGATATCTAGTTGTTTCTTAGTTTGATTTCATCGATAAAATTCCCTTTATTTTATTTACAATCAAGCTTTGATTATAGTACATAACACGGTCTTAGCGTTATTTACAATGCGAGATCACCTAACGAAGTCGATGAGCACACTTAAAGCATGACTTCTAAAGCCTAGTTTTAATAACTAGCACCCTAACGAAGTTGACGAGCACACTTATGCATAACTTCTAAAGCCTAGTTCTAACAACTAGCACATAAGACGACTTGAGCTGGTCCTAACGGTTCGACTCAAATTTGGATAGTATACTTCCAACGATTTGAAACTAATCTCGAATGCTGGTTCTCTCGTGTATCAAAACTGAGCACTAGATGTTCGTCACGGCCATAACGGTGAACGACCACGGCCTACAAACGTAGCCTAACTCGGCTACAATCAAAACCTATTTCTGTCGGCTAGCGCTCTCAAATTTGGGTTAAGATTAATACATCTAGTTCCCACGACAATTTGAGACTAACCGCGGTTTTAGTTCGTACAAACCGAGCTCCTAACGCTCGTCTCGTCACTTCAGACTAATGACATCTCAAACCGAGATAAAGTAATATGAACAGAACGAGATAACACTTGCGCAATGAGCTATGGAAACGGATAAACACCTCAAACTGAGGTATACAAACCCATACAGATAACAAGTGTTTAGACTCCCCCAAGCACTCTGGGCCGAGTCGCTTAAATACTTAAGACAAAAAAAAAAAATTGTTTAGCCTATCCGGCTTACAAGGACATTCCAAAGTTTAACTAATCAATACCAGCATCGGCTTCCTCCTCAACTTGGGCAATCAGATCATCAAGATTCCCTTCCTCAACTGGCGGAGGTACCCACGGGGAGTTATCCTCTTTCCGATATCGGCTATGAATCACCCTCAGGCCCTTGTCAGAATACGGAATCAAGGAGTGGGCAGCCCGAGCTTCAACACCGTAAGCATCCTGGTTGTAGAGGCGTGCAAGCTTGTCAAGAGTTATATCAACTTCGGGGTCTATCTAGAGAAGGCGAGACAGATTTGACCAAGCATCATTATAGGTAGTGCCGACTTCATCTTGAATGGCCGCCTTCATTGCCGCACCCTTCTTGAAAGCCTCCACCGCCAGCATCTCCCGACTCGGAATACTCTCCTCCAGTTGGACCAACCTCTCCTCCGCAGCATTTTTCTCTAACACGAGGCCCTCCGCTCGTTGGCGCTCTTTCTCCAAATCGGCCCTCGCCACAGGAGTCTCCTCCTTGGCTGTTCTGATCACCGTCTCGGCCCGACGAACCGTCTCATTAGCCTCCGCCGACATGTCAGCTGCCTTCTTTAACTCTGCTTCAAATGAGGCCTTCTCCTTCTCAAGGGCTTCCACTTTGGCCTTCAGCTCAACATTAGAGGCACGAAGAGGCTCGACCTCGTCCTCACACTTCCTAACGTTGCTTATGGCAAGCTGCATCAACGCATATTCATGCTGGGCTATAGAGGCAAGCTACAAAGAAAAGATAAAGACGTCAAAAGAAGGACATTCACGGTCACAACAAATAATGAAATACCAAGTACCTCACTTATAAGTAGGCCCTTGCGGTTCCGAAGCTGTGTGGAGGTCGGTCTGGTCTCCACTAACCTTTGAATAGTCCTTTGATTCATGGCCCTTTTTATGACGGTCGCGCCGAATTTGAGGGCAGGACCGGAGCGAATGGAATCATCAATATCCGGTTTATCAATACATTGCCAAGAGCATGAGCCAGATCATTGATCTCGACCTCAGTAGGACCCAAGGCCGAAGCTGAGCACGAGTTGAAGGAGTTTTCTTAGACGGGGGCTCTAAATCATCCTCACCTTCTGTTTCTCGGCCTCTTATCCGACGACCCGCCTGGTCGATTTCCTCCTCAACATGATGACTTTGACTATGTCATCCTGTAATGGATCAACATTCTCTATCCGGTTTACTTTTCAAGGATCTCGACCTCCACCTCTTCTCCTCCGGCTCCAACTTGGATAACAGGGGGCCCGTGGGAATGTTTGGCGACTCCTAGGGCCTGCAGCGCCTCCTGCTAGATGTCATGTCGGCATGACGATTTTCAATACCCGGGTACGCGATAATTGTTTTTTCCTCCTCACCGCCATGGCGGGGTCGAGCTCCTCTTCGTCGATAATCTGGACATCATCCAGGAAAGGTCTGCACGAGAAGAGAAGTTAAAAGGACAGCTGGAAACAATCAGGGAAAACAGAAAAATACAAGCGCGGAAAGGAAATTACATCCTATAATATCTTTGGCCTGAGACACTTGTCGGCCTCGGTCTTGCACACCAGGCAGTCAGAGTAAAAGACGAGATCTGGGTGAATAACCAATCCGGGAGTCGATGAACCCTTTCACCACAACTCGGCCTAACACCACCAATCGGCCCCCTCATCAAACCAGCCTCTACATGGAATTGAAATCAATCTCGGTCCGGGACCAATCCAGTGTAGCAGTAGCAGCAAAACAGCTCCAACCTCTTATCAAGGCGGCGCTCCAATCTAGACGATGAACCACCTTAGGCTTGACAGGATCTCGGTCCGGGCCTAGGAATTCCCAACCCTGACGGCTCTCCACTTTGATCACATGCCTATTCCAGCCCGTCACCTTATCACGACACTCGAGATAGGAACCATGAGCTTGGGTTTGTGGGATCAGACTTGATGGTAATAGTTCTGGTGGAGGAATTATAGGACGATTGGAAGAAAGGTGAAAAAAGCGGACATGCACGGTTCAAAGCCGAGACCTCGACAAAGAATTATGAAGCAGTAAGATACCTAACGCGTTTTGCACCCAGATGGGCCAGCCACTATTCCATCCCTCGAGAAATTCATTAATGAAGGGTCAAGGGGGAGCCGGAGCCCGAGCTGAAACTGTTTGTAGAAAAAAGGGAGGAGGGCATCATCATAATAAAAGTGTTTAACCTCGGCATCAGAAGAGAAGGGTCGGGCTTTGCTGTAGAACAATTTGAACTCTCGCCTATCTACTCCAAAATTCTCATAAAGGTCCCTAATCATAGCATTCCCACCAATAGGATGCCTAGGACGATTTGACCCTGAAGGACCAGCCCAATCCTGACCTCTCTAGAAGTCACAGTTTCATCATCAAAACGATCAACTATCCTCACAGAAGCACCTTCCTCGGCTATACCTGGCAGCAACCAAGGGGTTAGAATCATCCCATGACGAGGACGGGGAGGACCTTCCCCCCCCCCGATTCGACTACTGGGGCAAGGAAGGACCCTCAAAAACGAGATCGAAAGGCCGATTATCTTTAACACAGTGAAGAAAAATTTGGTTTATAACGGCATCAGGGTATTAAGGAGTACGACGCCATCAGTACAACCTGGGAGGGCCCTAGGGGCAAACAGACCTGAGAGGATACCTCAAATCGTTCCTAGGGGTCT
>JAOWBW010001386.1:168920-256995 GCA_026119855.1 Campanula takesimana | reverse complement strand
GGAGAAAGAAAGAGGAAGAAAATCTGAGAGAAAGAGAGAGAGAGAAAATGGTGGAGTAATGATGGCTGATACCAAGGGGTTGTGGTAATAATGACACCTTCCGTTACCCATGGCGGGTTCCACGAGCTTCCTCTGACACCCCCAATTATTTTATCATCCAGCCCTAATTCAATTTTTATTAGCTCAACATCAAATTCATCTTCCAGATTTATGAAATCAATTCATAAACAAGTCAAATCACCCCCCACCACCCTCATAGCTGCTCGAATCATCATTAATTGCACTCGGAAGACGACGACTCATACACCCTTCTTCTCAGTTCTTGTCTTGTAAATCGCAAAACCCAAAAAACCTCGATTATTTTATTGTATTATTCCCTAAAAATACAAAAAAAAAAATCAGAGCCTAGAACAGTAGAGAGTCATCGTTTCAAACGATTCTCTCTGTCTGCCCCATCCTTTTCCATGGCCGCTTCCTCAATCCCAATAACGGTCAGTTTTTCGAAACCACCCCTGATCATGCAAATATTGCAATCAGTTGAGCCGGATCCACGGAGCGATATCTGGATGCCTGTTAGCCTGAAATAAACGAACAAACGTTAACTCAGCCGGGGCTTCACCGGCGAAGGCCCTCCGGCGTGAGAATGAGTTAGTCTGCTTAAGGATGAAATTTGGAGAGAAAGAATGAGGTTAGAGAGCTTAACCTTCCTCCAGCTGAATGAGGGCGCTATTTATACCCCAAGATCCATGCCTTGTCACCTAGATTCCTTCCTTGAACGTAGGGATCTGTACCTATCCACATCTATGACTCACCATGTTTGTATTAGGGCAACACTTCTAGAAGTCATCAATGAGCCTCATCGGAGAATTGGGCCTGGCCTCTTATTCCTCTAATCATGGTGGGGTCAGATACAAGTCCGAGCTCGTATGACCGAGCAAACATTCCGCGAAGTCCGACTCGAGTCGGGTGTGTCCGCGGGCACCGACGAAGGGCCTTTTAGAGTAATTCTGGTTATCGTGGTCAGCTCGGCCAAACGAGCTGACAGTCAATAGAGACGATTTGGTCTTTGGAACCCTTGTTCGGTTCCTCTTGGCTACGACTTCCCAGCTCGGTTCAAACGAGCTAATGATACTCAGGTTTTGCCGGGTTGGTCCAGTATGTGATGCTCAGGTCGGGGCGTGTTGGGCCGGACTTCCTGCCCGTTTCCTCAAGTCGGGTCGTTCCTTTCAGTGGCCCCCATGATTCCCAGTTGAGAGTAACGAAAGTGGGAATCATAGATCCAGGAAGGCGATCCATGTGGGTTGCTCGTTAGAGCTTATAAAAAGGAATAGTTGAAGGGACACGTGGCATCAGGAGCGACGGGGGGTGCAGCTGTAACGCATCAAGGACGTGGTGGTGTGATGGGACGGTTCCAGTCTTCTATGCCAGGCGCCGTCGTCATCCTACCTAGCCTAGGGGTGCAGGCACGCGTCTAGGGAAGGTACAGGGCATTAAATGCGGCCCGTTTGAGTCGATGGGTATCGGATCGGTTCGGGTCAACCCGCGAACTTTTTGTAAAGAAGGGGGTTATAAAAACCCTTGTTTCTCCCTTTTTCTTCCTTCTCGCCTCCCGTAACTTCCAGCAAACCTCTCTTAAGTTCCGACGACGCTGCTTCGACGACCCTTGATTCTTTCTTGCTTTCTGTTCAAAACTTCGAATACAGGTATATTCTCGTCCCCAACCTTTGTTTCTATTGGTATATTCTCTCATTTTTGTGCTTTTTAGTTGGAAATCTGGGTTTTCGTCAACTAATTTTGAATTTTCCGGCAAGAACTTGAGTTTTCCGGTGAGAATTTTAAATTTCCCGGCGAGAACTTGAATTTTCCGGCGATAACTTGAATTTTCCGGCGATAGCTTTAAAATTTCCAGCGATATCTTTAAATTTTCCGGCGATAGCTTTAAATTTTCCGGAGATAGTGGTTATACATTGTGCGCTCATCATGACTTCTCCAGAAATGACGCCGGAGTTCATGAAAGTGGTTGGAGGTTCCTCGTTTTGCTTTCATGATCGTACGGACTTGATATACCGTAGTGTCGTCGGTGGTTGGAGAAAGTTAGACTTGGGAGAGATCAGGGAGATCTTGAACGCATATGGACTTGAGAGCACCCCAGTGTCGTTCTCTTCGAGTATTATAACGAGTTGATCAACCACATAATCAACTATTACGTTGTCGGGAAGAAACCCCCTCTCACTTGCATAGAGTCCGGGGCTCGAATAGGCGGGGGTCTGACCGTCCAACGAGCTCCACCTTGGTTTCTAACTTGGGGTCTGGCCCCCATGTTCTTCTTGCAGATATGGCTTGCAGCGATGAGGCTTCCGACTCTCAGAACGATCATCTATCTGGAGATGAGTTCGGGCTCGAAGTTGAACAAGAAATAAGTGATCCTGCGTCCGGGGAGGACATTGTATACGACGTAGAGCCTGTATCAGTTCGGTATACCGAGGACGCGACATCTTCCAGACCGGCTCTTCTCCTAGAAGACACTTTGGATTCTCGAGAGAGCGAGGGGACTGAACTCGTTGGAGAGGACGACGCCAGCTTATAATTTCCAGTATATAGAGAGGGAACTTGTCGCGACCCCGGACCCCGCGGGCCCGAGACCGCGAGCTGGACGTCGACTCTAAAACCAAAACTATGAATACCGAAGTTAAAAATTTCATTTAATACCAAAAGGTAATGATCCAAAGTTACAAAACCAAGTTTTACAAACCATTTGAACAATAAAGTAAAACTAGTATAAACTCCACAAGTTTATACACAACAAAATACAAATACACAATTCTTAAAGACGTCATGCTTGGTACAACTATCCCAAAATGGTTACACATTACATAATGTAAACCAAATAATAATCTTCCCCAAAAGAACGGATCCACACTCGACGTCCTCGCTCTCGTGATCAGCGAGACTAATCCTTAGCACCGGGGGGGGGGGGGGGGGGGGGGTTAAGGAAAAACAAAGATAAAAGGAAAGGGGTGAGATAAATCTCAATAAGTTACTAATGCAACTACATGACATGCTATGATGCAATAATCAATAAACGATAATAAATATCACATAGCACATAGCATTTAGCATGTATCAGATAGCAGCGGAAATAAACACATAACAAAGGATATAGCTAAGGTTTTCCAAACGGAACATCCAAATAAAGGATCGCTGCGCAGCTTCAATAATCAACCATCATCATCTTCATAATAGCATAAAAGCCGAAGAGAAAACCCCGGTACCGGAACCAATAACAAAGTAATGTGCCACAAAGGGCGGGAGCCATGCCAAAAGTCATGCTCCAAACGTCTCAACCAAGGCCAATCTGGAAGAGGGAAAAATAAGGGCAAAACAATGGTCGACACCATAATGGACTTGGCCGGTGCCATCACAATATCTCACATCGCCCGACACAACCACAAATACCAGCTGGACTTTCAAATAACCGCTAAGTAATAAATACTAGCTTAATTAGACAACTTAGGGTTCCAAAGTAGGGAACCAATCAAATTAAGTTACCACAAAGGTCAACCAATGCAAACAGCACATCAAAGATGAACTACATTACCAAAACGGTACTTAAATACATTGCACATCATATTTATTCACAAAAGAATCAAATCCAAACAATAGAGTGTTCCAAGGTGTTATCTTAAGTCAATTAGAAGGATTAAACCTAAACTAGTTAAGCCTTAAGTCTTAAACCAAGCAAAAAGGTTAAATTCCTGGAACAGGGGCGGGCGGGCGCCTGGAATAGGGTCAGGCGGGCGCTTGAATTGGCAGAAGGTCAGGTCATTAGAAAAGGTCATGTAGGCGGGCGCCTGGTCTGACCCAGGCGGGCGCCTGGTCTACGGGCTGGGGGAAATTCCCAGCTGGGTTCTTCCATTTTTCCTTACCATTTACACAATCTCTTAATCCAACACAACCAATGAAATCCTCAAGGTACCCAAGCCATAACTAACCAACAAAGGGACCTTAACAACACCCTTTATCAACAAAACCCAAGATTAAATCAAGACATTCATCCATTCACCATTTTTTGCCAAGAACTCAATAAATTCAAAATAAATTCAAAACTCAATCAAACTTCACAATTAACACACCAAACATCATATAATCATGATATGAACATATTAGCATCAAAATGGGGGAAAAGTAACTTACTTGCAAATTCTCAAAGTTGATGGATTTCAATTCTTTTTGGCTCTACACGATCCTATCGACGATCTAAACAAGGTTCAAGTTTTAAGAAATGAGAGAAGATGAGAGGAAGATGGAGTAAATGAAGAGAGAAGGAAGGTGGAAGAAAACTTACCCACAATCAATGGGAGAGAGAGAGAAATTTCTGGGAGAGGAGAATGAGTGAGGGAGGAGGTGAGGGAGGTGAGGGAGTAGGGGGAAATTATTTTTGAAATGTTACAACTAGACCCCTCCCAAACTAACACAATTACTACACTCCCTACTAACAATTAAGACCCAACACTTCCAGACTAGCCCAAATGACCCAAATAAAATGCTAGGCATAAATTATTATAACACATAAATTGCACACATAATTATTTAAATAAATAATAATTTAAATAAATAAATAAGCAAATAATTAAATAAAAATCATTTAATTATTAATAAAATAGAGCCTATATTTCGGGTCGTGACATTCACTCCCCCTTAAAGAAAATTCGACCCGAATTTTAACGAGACTTACCTTAAACAAAAAGCCATGGAAATTTCCTCTCGATCTCATCACGAAGCTCCCACGTCGACTCCTCGATGTTATGATTCCTCCAAAGGACTCGAACCAACGCGATGCTCTTGCTCCTCAACTCTTGGACTTTGGAATCTAAGATCCGAACCGGTCGTTCCTCATAAGTCATATCGGGCTCAATATCCTCCGGTATCCTCGGTAACACGTGCGACGGATCATGGACGTACTTCCGAAGCATAGAAACGTGGAACACATCGTGCAATCGGTCCAAAGATGGCGGTAACGCAAGACGATACGCTAGAAGTCCAACCTTTCCCAAAACCTCGAACGGACCAATAAACCCCGGAGCCAATTTGCCTTTCTTCCCAAATCTACGAATACCCACCTTCGGAGATACCTTCAAGAATACCAAATCACCGGTCTGAAAACTAAGATCTCGCCTTCGGTTATCTGCGTAGCTCTTATGTCGACTCTGGGCTGTCTTCAATCTATCCCGGATAACTTTAACCTTCTCAACCGAATCCCGAAGCAAATCAATACCCAAAACTCTCGCTTCACCGACCTCATCCCAACAAATAGGCGATCTACATTTTCTTCCATACAAAGCCTCAAACGGTGCCATCTCGATACTAGCCTGATAACTGTTGTTGTAAGAGAACTCCACTAACGGTAGGTGCGAATCCCAAGAATCGGAAAAGTCTATCGCACAAGCTCGCAACATATCCTCGAGAATCTGAATAGTCCTCTCGGACTGACCGTCTGTCTGAGGATGAAAAGCTGTACTAAAACGCAATTCTGTACCCAAAGCTTCCTGAAACGCCTTCCAGAATCTAGAAGTAAACCTCGGGTCTCGATCTGACACAATGCTAACCGGAACCCCATGCAATCTAACAATCTCATCAATGTAAAGGGTCGCAAGCTTCTCCATCGAATATCTGATGTCAATAGGCAAGAAATGGGCACTCTTGGTCAATCTATCCACTATTACCCAAACACTGTCATACTTCCTACGGGTACGAGGTAATCCCGTAACGAAATCCATAGTCACATGCTCCCATTTCCACTCGGGAATCTCTAACGGCTGAAGTAATCCCGCGGGTCTCTGATACTCGGCTTTGACCTGCTGACAAGTTAAACACCTCGATACATACTCGGCTATTTCCCTTTTCATATTAATCCACCAAAATTGTTGCTTCAAATCCTGATACATCTTCGTACTACCCGGATGAATAGTATACCTCGATTTGTGACCCTCATCAAGAACTCTCTGTTTAATTCCATCAATATCCGGAACACACAAACGACCACGGAAAGTCAAAACTCCACTCGAGCTAACAGAAAAATCCTCGAAGTTCTTTTCCTTCAATTTACCCATTATCTTCACCAACTCGGGATCTTCTTTCTGAGCTTCCTTTATCCTCTGAATTAGGGTCGGAGACACCCTAATATTCGCAAAAATAGCCCCATGTCTCGATTCACGAGGAGACCAATCTCGAACATCCTCAAGCATTTTCCATTCACGGACCATCATCGAAGCCACATAAGATTTTCTACTAATCGCATCGGCTACCACATTCGCCTTTCCCGGATGATAAGAAATCGTACAATCGTAATCCATCAACAATTCCATCCATCGGCGCTGTCGGTTGTTCAACTCTTTCTGGGAGAAAAGGTACTTCAAACTCTTGTGATCCGTAAAAATCTCGAACTTCGCTCCATAAAGGTAGTGCTTCCACTTGTGCAACGCAAATACTATCGCCGCTAACTCCATATCATGAGTCGGGTAATTCTGCTCACTAGGGGTCAACTTCCTCGAAGCATACGCAATTACTTTCCCATTCTGCATCAACACACAACCCAAACCCTCTTTCGAAGCATCACTATAAATCACTAGACCATCGCTCCCATTAGGCAAACTCAAGATCGGTGCGGTAGTCAACCTCTTCTTCAATTCCTCGAAACTCTTGTCACATTTCTCGGTCCACACAAACGGAACATTCTTCCGGGTCAACTGAGTCATCGGAGTAGCAATCCTCGAAAACCCTTCAATAAACCTTCTGTAATACCCGGCTAAACCCAGAAAGCTCCTAATCTCGGTCACCGACTCGGGTCTCTTCCAATCCACTATAGCCTCAATCTTCGAAGGATCCACCGAAATCCCGTCTTTCGAAATTACATGACCCAGAAATGACACCTTCTCGAGCCAAAACTCGCATTTACTGAACTTCGCAAATAATTTCTCCCTCGCAAGAACGGATAAAACTGTCCTCAAATGTTGCTCGTGCTCCTCTCGAGATTTCGAATAAACAAGAATGTCGTCGATGAAAACCACCACAAACGAATCAAGATAGGGATGGAAAATCCGGTTCATCAAATCCATAAACACGGCCGGCGCGTTCGTCAACCCAAACGCATAACCAAGAACTCATAATGACCATACCGAGTGCGAAAAGCAGTCTTCGGAATATCCTCCGATCGAACCTTCAACTGATGGTACCCACTCCTCAAATCAAGCTTAGAAAACACAACGGACCCTTGGAGCTGATCAAACAAATCATCAATATGCGGTAGAGGATACTTATTCTTCACCGTAACCTGATTCAACTTCCGGTAATCGATACACAATCTCAAGGAACCGTCTTTCTTCCGCACAAACAAAACCGGTGCTCCCCACGGGGAAACACTAGGGCGGATAAACCCTCTATCAAGCAACTCTTGCAACTGAACCTTCAATTCCTTTAACTCTGCGAGAGCTAACCTATAAGGCGCTTTCGAAATTGGAGCCGTACCCGGCAAAAGATCTATACAAAACTCAATCTCACGATCGGGAGGCATATCATACTCGGTAGAGAAAACATCGGGAAATTCCCGGACTACCCGAACACTATCAAAACTAGGGGATTCCTTCCTAGTATCAAGAACACTAGCCAAATACCCCTCACAACCACTATGCAATAATTTTCTCGCTTTTATAAAAGAAATTAAGCGAACCTTTCTACCCAGAGGACTAGCCTCAAACACAAACTTAGGCACATCGGGAATAGAAAAAGTAACAGTTTTCTTACGACAGTCAACGGACGCATGAAACCTGCTCAACCAATCCATACCCAAAATGACATCAAAGTCTTGGATAGGAAGAACTACCAAATCCGCACGAAGGACTCGACCACAAATACCCACATCACAAGCACGAAAGACTCGATCAGAAATCAAGCATTCTCCTATAGGGGTCGACACCTCTAGCACGTACGGTAAAGACTCGAATGCAACATTTAACATGGAAGCAAATTGCACAGAGATGTATGAATGAGATGATCCTGGATCTACTAACGCTCGTGCGCTCACATTAGATATAGAAATAATACCTCCAATAACTGTAGGATCATCTGTGGCTTGTTGTTGATTCATTGCAAACACTCTCCCTTAGACCTTGGGCTTTCCCGCAGCGTCCCTTTTCTGACCCTGAGGAGCCCCGGCTCCTACCCCCGATGGTTGAATTCTATTCCTCGGACACTCCCTTGCAAAATGACCCAATTGGCCACAATTGGTGCACCTTCCTTGCTTCTTCCAACAACGGTCTTCAGAATGACCCTCCTTTTGACAATACGAACATAGCCTCCTGATTTGGCTCCCTTGGTTCCCGGAAGTGGTACCCGGGTTCCTTGGGGCCGGTTGTCCTCGGAACTGAGATTGTCCCCCAAAGTTACCTCGATTATCGGAACGGTGTTGTGGCTTGCCTTGAGCTCCTTGCTTACTCGGGTTAGCTACCTCGGTTTTCCTTTTATGCTCCCCAATATCTTGCTCTATCAAATAGGCTCGGTCCACCGCATCTTGGAATGTCACAATCCGTTGAGCAATAAGTTGCGTACGGATGGAGGTCTTCAATCCCCGAATAAATCTCATAGCCTTTTGTTCCTCGGTCCTTACCAAATAGTCGCAATACCGGGCTAATTCTATGAACTTCGCCGAGTATTGTGCTATAGAAAACACACCTTGCTCTAAGTTGAGTAGCTCGATCTCCTTTCGGTTTTGATCAACAATCGGAATGAAATGCTCCTTGAATTTGCGCACGAACAACTCCCATGCATACACCGTGCGAGTATCATCCCAAGTAGCTTTAATACCTTTCCACCAATGCTCGGCGGCTCCCACAAGCTTGTAAGCCGCGAACCGGACCTTGTCCTCATCCGAACACCCAAACACATCATAAATCTTCTCCATAGACTCAATCCATAACTCAGCTTTCCGAACATCGGGTTCCCCATTGAATTCAACCGGCTTCAGCTTCAGAAATTGCTCCAAACCATAACGGGGTGGTGCTTGCTCTACCCTCGGGCCTTGATCATGTATGGCCTTCATGGCCGCCTCAAACATGCCTTGAAACATGGCACGGGCTTCTTCCCTTGTATCATTCTGGTTTGCATTACCGGAACTACTTTCACCACTCCTTCTACGAACCATCGTAACAAGTACCTATATAAAACATCAACCGTTAATCACTCCGCACACTACTACCCACCTAGGTCATACTAATCCACCTAGGCTTATACTTAGAGCTAATGCCATAGCTCTGATACCAACTGTCGCGACCCCGGACCCCGCGGGCCCGAGACCGCGAGCTGGACGTCGACTCTAAAACCAAAACTATGAAATACCGAAGTTAAAAATTTCATTTAATACCAAAAGGTAATGATCCAAAGTTACAAAACCAAGTTTTACAAACCATTTGAACAATAAAGTAAAACTAGTATAAACTCCACAAGTTTATACACAACAAAATACAAATACACAATTCTTAAAGACGTCATGCTTGGTACAACTATCCCAAAATGGTTACACATTTACATAATGTAAACCAACCTATAATAACCTTCCCCAAAAGAACGGATCCACACTCGACGTCCTCGCTCTCGTGATCAGCGAGACTAATCCTTAGCACCTGGGGGGGGGGGGGTTAAGGAAAAACAAAGATAAAAGGAAAGGGGTGAGATAAATCTCAATAAGTTACTAATGCAACTACATGACATGCTATGATGGAATAATCAATAAACGATAATAAATATCACATAGCACATAGCATTTAGCATGTATCAGATAGCAGCGGAAATAAACACATAACAAAGGATATAGCCAAGGTTTTCCAAACCGGAACATCCAAATAAAGGATCGCTGCCCAGCTTCAATAATCAACCAATCATCATCTTCATAATAGCATAAAAGCCGAAGAGAAAACCCCGGTACCGGAACCAATAACAAAGTAATGTGCCACAAAGGGCGGGAGCTATGCCACAAAGTCATGCTCCAAACGTCTCAACCAAGGCCAATCTGGAAGAGGGAAAAATAAGGGCAAAACAATGGTCGACACCATAATGGACTTGGCCGGTGCCATCACAATATCTCACATCGCCCGACACAACCACAAATACCAGCTGGACTTTCAAATAACCGCTAAGTAATAAATACTAGCTTAATTAGACAACTTAGGGTTCCAAAGTAGGGAACCAATCAAATTAAGTTACCACAAAGGTCAACCAATGCAAACAGCACATCAAAGATGAACTACA
Organism: Campanula takesimana; assembly: GCA_026119855.1. Classification (NCBI taxonomy): domain Eukaryota; kingdom Viridiplantae; phylum Streptophyta; class Magnoliopsida; order Asterales; family Campanulaceae; genus Campanula; species Campanula takesimana. The sequence goes on along the minus strand of JAOWBW010001386.1, from coordinate 246,696 downwards.
TTACCAAAACGGTACTTAAATACATTGCACATCATATTTATTCACAAAAGAATCAAATCCAAACAATAGAGTGTTCCAAGGTGTTATCTTAAGTCAATTAGAAGGATTAAACCTAAACTAGTTAAGCCTTAAGTCTTAAACCAAGCAAAAAGGTTAAATTCCTGGAACAGGGGCGGGCGGGCGCCTGGAATAGGGTCAGGCGGGCGCTTGAATTGGCAGAAGGTCAGGTCATTAGAAAAGGTCATGTAGGCGGGCGCCTGGTCTGACCCAGGCGGGCGCCTGGTCTACGGGCTGGGGGAAATTCCCAGCTGGGTTCTTCCATTTTTCCTTACCATTTACACAATCTCTTAATCCAACACAACCAATGAAATCCTCAAGGTACCCAAGCCATAACTAACCAACAAAGGGACCTTAACAACACCCTTTATCAACAAAAACCCAAGATTAAATCAAGACATTCATCCATTCACCATTTTTTGCCAAGAACTCAATAAATTCAAAATAAATTCAAAACTCAATCAAACTTCACAATTAACACACCAAACATCATATAATCATGATATGAACATATTAGCATCAAAATGGGGGAAAAGTAACTTACTTGCAAATTCTCAAAGTTGATGGATTTCAATTCTTTTTGGCTCTACACGATCCTATCGACGATCTAAACAAGGTTCAAGTTTTAAGAAATGAGAGAAGATGAGAGGAAGATGGAGTAAATGAAGAGAGAAGGAAGGTGGAAGAAAACTTACCCACAATCAATGGAGAGAGAGAGAAATTTCTGGGAGAGGAGAATGAGTGAGGGAGGAGGTGAGGGAGGTGAGGGAGTAGGGGGAAATTATTTTTGAAATGTTACAACTAGACCCCTCCCAAACTAACACAATTACTACACTCCCTACTAACAATTAAGACCCAACACTTCCAGACTAGCCCAAATGACCCAAATAAAATGCTAGGCATAAATTATTATAACACATAAATTGCACACATAATTATTTAAATAAATAATAATTTAAATAAATAAATAAGCAAATAATTAAATAAAAATCATTTAATTATTAATAAAATAGAGCCTATATTTCGGGTCGTGACATTCACTCCCCCTTAAAGAAAATTCGACCCGAATTTTAACGAGACTTACCTTAAACAAAAAGCCATGGAAATTTCCTCTCGATCTCATCACGAAGCTCCCACGTCGACTCCTCGATGTTATGATTCCTCCAAAGGACTCGAACCAACGCGATGCTCTTGCTCCTCAACTCTTGGACTTTGGAATCTAAGATCCGAACCGGTCGTTCCTCATAAGTCATATCGGGCTCAATATCCTCCGGTATCCTCGGTAACACGTGCGACGGATCATGGACGTACTTCCGAAGCATAGAAACGTGGAACACATCGTGCAATCGGTCCAAAGATGGCGGTAACGCAAGACGATACGCTAGAAGTCCAACCTTTCCCAAAACCTCGAACGGACCAATAAACCTCGGAGCCAATTTGCCTTTCTTCCCAAATCTACGAATACCCACCTTCGGAGATACCTTCAAGAATACCAAATCACCGGTCTGAAAACTAAGATCTCGCCTTCGGTTATCTGCGTAGCTCTTATGTCGACTCTGGGCTGTCTTCAATCTATCCCGGATAACTTTAACCTTCTCAACCGAATCCCGAAGCAAATCAATACCCAAAACTCTCGCTTCACCGACCTCATCCCAACAAATAGGCGATCTACATTTTCTTCCATACAAAGCCTCAAACGGTTCCATCTCGATACTAGCCTGATAACTGTTGTTGTAAGAGAACTCCACTAACGGTAGGTGCGAATCCCAAGAATCGGAAAAGTCTATCGCACAAGCTCGCAACATATCCTCGAGAATCTGAATAGTCCTCTCGGACTGACCGTCTGTCTGAGGATGAAAAGCTGTACTAAAACGCAATTCTGTACCCAAAGCTTCCTGAAACGCCTTCCAGAATCTAGAAGTAAACCTCGGGTCTCGATCTGACACAATGCTAACCGGAACCCCATGCAATCTAACAATCTCATCAATGTAAAGGGTCGCAAGCTTCTCCATCGAATATCTGATGTCAATAGGCAAGAAATGGGCACTCTTGGTCAATCTATCCACTATTACCCAAACACTGTCATACTTCCTACGGGTACGAGGTAATCCCGTAACGAAATCCATAGTCACATGCTCCCATTTCCACTCGGGAATCTCTAACGGCTGAAGTAATCCCGCGGGTCTCTGATGCTCGGCTTTGACCTGCTGACAAGTTAAACACCTCGATACATACTCGGCTATTTCCCTTTTCATATTAATCCACCAAAATTGTTGCTTCAAATCCTGATACATCTTCGTACTACCCGGATGAATAGTATACCTCGATTTGTGACCCTCATCAAGAACTCTCTGTTTAATTCCATCAATATCCGGAACACACAAACGACCACGGAAAGTCAAAACTCCACTCGAGCTAACAGAAAAATCCTCGAAGTTCTTTTCCTTCAATTTACCCATTATCTTCACCAACTCGGGATCTTCTTTCTGAGCTTCCTTTATCCTCTGAATTAGGGTCGGAGACACCCTAATATTCGCAAAAATAGCCCCATGTCTCGATTCACGAGGAGACCAATCTCGAACATCCTCAAGCATTTTCCATTCACGGACCATCATCGAAGCCACATAAGATTTTCTACTAATCGCATCGGCTACCACATTCGCCTTTCCCGGATGATAAGAAATCGTACAATCGTAATCCTTCAACAATTCCATCCATCGGCGCTGTCGGTTGTTCAACTCTTTCTGGGAGAAAAGGTACTTCAAACTCTTGTGATCGGTAAAAATCTCGAACTTCGCTCCATAAAGGTAGTGCTTCCACTTGTGCAACGCAAATACTATCGCCGCTAACTCCATATCATGAGTCGGGTAATTCTGCTCACTAGGGGTCAACTTCCTCGAAGCATACGCAATTACTTTCCCATTCTGCATCAACACACAACCCAAACCCTCTTTCGAAGCATCACTATAAATCACTAGACCATCGCTCCCATTAGGCAAACTCAAGATCGGTGCGGTAGTCAACCTCTTCTTCAATTCCTCGAAACTCTTGTCACATTTCTCGGTCCACACAAACGGAACATTCTTCCGGGTCAACTGAGTCATCGGAGTAGCAATCCTCGAAAACCCTTCAATAAACCTTCTGTAATACCCGGCTAAACCCAGAAAGCTCCTAATCTCGGTCACCGACTCGGGTCTCTTCCAATCCACTATAGCCTCAATCTTCGAAGGATCCACCGAAATCCCGTCTTTCGAAATCACATGACCCAGAAATGACACCTTCTCGAGCCAAAACTCGCATTTACTGAACTTCGCAAATAATTTCTCCCTCGCAAGAACGGATAAAACTGTCCTCAAATGTTGCTCGTGCTCCTCTCGAGATTTCGAATAAACAAGAATGTCGTCGATGAAAACCACCACAAACGAATCAAGATAGGGATGGAAAATCCGGTTCATCAAATCCATAAACACGGCCGGCGCGTTCGTCAACCCAAACGGCATAACCAAGAACTCATAATGACCATACCGAGTGCGAAAAGCAGTCTTCGGAATATCCTCCGATCGAACCTTCAACTGATGGTACCCACTCCTCAAATCAAGCTTAGAAAACACAACGGACCCTTGGAGCTGATCAAACAAATCATCAATATGCGGTAGAGGATACTTATTCTTCACCGTAACCTGATTCAACTTCCGGTAACCGATACACAATCTCAAGGAACCGTCTTTCTTCCGCACAAACAAAACCGGTGCTCCCCACGGGGAAACACTAGGGCGGATAAACCCTCTATCAAGCAACTCTTGCAACTGAACCTTCAATTCCTTTAACTCTGCGGGAGCTAACCTATAAGGCGCTTTCGAAATTGGAGCCGTACCCGGCAAAAGATCTATACAAAACTCAATCTCACGATCGGGAGGCATATCATACTCGGTAGAGAAAACATCGGGAAATTCCCGGACTACCCGAACACTATCAAAACTAGGGGATTCCTTCCTAGTATCAAGAACACTAGCCAAATACCCCTCACAACCACTATGCAATAATTTTCTCGCTTTTATAAAAGAAATTAAGCGAACCTTTCTACCCAGAGGACTAGCCTCAAACACAAACTTAGGCACATCAGGAATAGAAAAAGTAACAGTTTTCTTACGACAGTCAACGGACGCATGAAACCTGCTCAACCAATCCATACCCAAAATGACATCAAAGTCTTGGATAGGAAGAACTACCAAATCCGCACGAAGGACTCGACCACAAATACCCACATCACAAGCACGAAAGACTCGATCAGAAATCAAGCATTCTCCTATAGGGGTCGACACCTCTAGCACGTACAGTAAAGACTCGAATGCAACATTTAACATGGAAGCAAATTGCACAGAGATGTATGAATGAGATGATCCTGGATCTACTAACGCTCGTGCGCTCACATTAGATATAGAAATAATACCTCCAATAACTGTAGGATCATCTGTGGCTTGTTGTTGATTCATTGCAAACACTCTCCCTTAGACCTTAGGCTTTCCCGCAGCGTCCCTTTTCTGACCCTGAGGAGCCCCGGCTCCTACCCCCGATGGTTGAATTCTATTCCTCGGACACTCCCTTGCAAAATGACCCAATTGGCCACAATTGGTGCACCTTCCTTGCTTCTTCCAACAACGGTCTTCAGAATGACCCTCCTTTTGACAATACGAACATAGCCTCCTGATTTGGCTCCCTTGGTTCCCGGAAGTGGTACCCGGGTTCCTTGGGGCCGGTTGTCCTCGGAACTGAGATTGTCCCCCAAAGTTACCTCGATTATCGGAACGGTGTTGTGGCTTGCCTTGAGCTCCTTGCTTACTCGGGTTAGCTACCTCGGTTTTCCTTTTATGCTCCCCAATATCTTGCTCTATCAAATAGGCTCGGTCCACCGCATCTTGGAATGTCACAATCCGTTGAGCAATAAGTTGCGTACGGATGGAGGTCTTCAATCCCCGAATAAATCTCATAGCCTTTTGTTCCTCGGTCCTTACCAAATAGTCGCAATACCGGGCTAATTCTATGAACTTCGCCGAGTATTGTGCTATAGACAACACACCTTGCTCTAAGTTGAGTAGCTCGATCTCCTTTCGGTTTTGATCAACAATCGGAATGAAATGCTCCTTGAATTTGCGCACGAACAACTCCCATGCATACACCGTGCGAGTATCATCCCAAGTAGCTTTAATACCTTTCCACCAATGCTCGGCGGCTCCCACAAGCTTGTAAGCCGCGAACCGGACCTTGTCCTCATCCGAACACCCAAACACATCATAAATCTTCTCCATAGACTCAATCCATAACTCAGCTTTCCGAACATCGGGTTCCCCATTGAATTCAACCGGCTTCAGCTTCAGAAATTGCTCCAAACCATAACGGGGTGGTGCTTGCTCTACCCTCGGGCCTTGATCATGTATGGCCTTCATGGCCGCCTCAAACATGCCTTGAAACATGGCACGGGCTTCTTCCCTTGTATCATTCTGGTTTGCATTACCGGAACTACTTTCACCACTCCTTCTACGAACCATCGTAACAAGTACCTATATAAAACATCAACCGTTAATCACTCCGCACACTACTACCCACCTAGGTCATACTAATCCACCTAGGCTTATACTTAGAGCTAATGCCATAGCTCTGATACCAACTGTCGCGACCCCGGACCCCGCGGGCCCGAGACCGCGAGCTGGACGTCGACTCTAAAACCAAAACTATGAAATACCGAAGTTAAAAATTTCATTTAATACCAAAAGGTAATGATCCAAAGTTACAAAACCAAGTTTTACAAACCATTTGAACAATAAAGTAAAACTAGTATAAACTCCACAAGTTTATACACAACAAAATACAAATACACAATTCTTAAAGACGTCATGCTTGGTACAACTATCCCAAAATGGTTACACATTTACATAATGTAAACCAACCTATAATAACCTTCCCCAAAAGAACGGATCCACACTCGACGTCCTCGCTCTCGTGATCAGCGAGACTAATCCTTAGCACCTGGGGGGGGGGGGTTAAGGAAAAACAAAGATAAAAGGAAAGGGGTGAGATAAATCTCAATAAGCATGCTATGATGCAATAATCAATAAACGATAATAAATATCACATAGCACATAGCATTTAGCATGTATCAGATAGCAGCGGAAATAAACACATAACAAAGGATATAGCCAAGGTTTTCCAAACCGGAACATCCAAATAAAGGATCGCTGCGCAGCTTCAATAATCAACCAATCATCATCTTCATAATAGCATAAAAGCCGAAGAGAAAACCCCGGTACCGGAACCAATAACAAAGTAATGTGCCACAAAGGGCGGGAGCCATGCCACAAAGTCATGCTCCAAACGTCTCAACCAAGGCCAATCTGGAAGAGGGAAAAATAAGGGCAAAACAATGGTCGACACCATAATGGACTTGGCCGGTGCCATCACAATATCTCACATCGCCCGACACAACCACAAATACCATCTGGACTTTCAAATAACCGCTAAGTAATAAATACTAGCTTAATTAGACAACTTAGGGTTCCAAAGTAGGGAACCAATCAAATTAAGTTACCACAAAGGTCAACCAATGCAAACAACACATCAAAGATGAACTACATTACCAAAACGGTACTTAAATACATTGCACATCATATTTATTCACAAAAAATCAAATCCAACAATAGAGTGTTCCAAGGTGTTATCTTAAGTCAATTAGAAGGATTAAACCTAAACTAGTTAAGCCTTAAGTCTTAAACCAAGCAAAAAGGTTAAATTCCTGGAACAGGGGCGGGCGGGCGCCTGGAATAGGGTCAGGCGGGCGCTTGAATTGGCAGAAGGTCAGGTCATTAGAAAAGGTCATGTAGGCGGGCGCCTGGTCTACGGGCTGGGGGAAATTCCCAGCTGGGTTCTTCCATTTTTCCTTACCATTTACACAATCTCTTAATCCAACACAACCAATGAAATCCTCAAGGTACCCAAGCCATAACTAACCAACAAAGGGACCTTAACAACACCCTTTATCACAAAAACCCAAGATTAAATCAAGACATTCATCCATTCACCATTTTTAGCCAAGAACTCAATAAATTCAAAATAAATTCAAAACTCAATCAAACTTCACAATTAACACACCAAACATCATATAATCATGATATGAACATATTAGCATCAAAATGGGGGAAAAGTAACTTACTTGCAAATTCTCAAAGTTGATGGATTTCAATTCTTTTTGGCTCTACACGATCCTATCGACGATCTAAACAAGGTTCAAGTTTTAAGAAATGAGAGAAGATGTGAGGAAGATGGAGTAAATGAAGAGAGAAGGAAGGTGGAAGAAAACTTACCCACAATCAATGGAGAGAGAGAGAAATTTCTGGGAGAGGAGAATGAGTGAGGGAGGAGGTGAGGGAGGTGAGGGAGTAGGGGGAAATTATTTTTGAAATGTTACAACTAGACCCCTCCCAAACTAACACAATTACTACACTCCCTACTAACAATTAAGACCCAACACTTCCACACTAGCCCAAATGACCCAAATAAAATGCTAGGCATAAATTATTATAACACATAAATTGCACACATAATTATTTAAATAAATAATAATTTAAATAAATAAATAAGCAAATAATTAAATAAAAATCATTTAATTATTAATAAAACAGAGCCTATATTTCGGGTCGTGACAGAACTGCTTCGCGTCGCTCATCCCACTAGTGCCCGGACACTAGGTTTTGAGAGCTCGTTGGGCCAAAGCTTGGTGCTTCCACCCCCCACTGTTGTACAAGCGCAACTTGTAGATAACATGTATGATAAGTATAACATAAGTAGGGACGATTATCGTATTTCCTACGTTCCTCAGGGCAGTGTCCCAGTGGTCGAATTAATGCAAAATAAAGAAAAGGTGGCTTTCTTCGTTGGCCAATTTGAGCTCGGCCTCCGTCTTCCCCTGGATCCTTTTATTAATGATTTTTTGACGGACACTTGTTCTGTCCCTCTTCAATTAGTGGCCAATACGGTGAGGACGGTGAATAGTTTTTTGGTCGTTTGCCGTCATCTCGGTTATGAGCCCATTGTTCATGTATTTAAGAAATTTTTTAGAATCTCCCGAACTAAGAACCGGTTTGGTAAGCCACCGTACCATACCCTCAGTGTAGGTGCTAACCCCAACGCTCCTCATCTTCTTCGTTCTTTCCCCAGCAAAATAAACACTTTCGCCAATCATATCGTGCTTATCGAGAGCAGGAAAGGATGGGAATTTCTATGCTCCCAAGGTGAACTTTCTCGTTTATCAGGGCTTTGGGAACCTGAATGGTCGGTCAATTTAGAGAAAGCATTGAAGAAGCTCGTGGCCCCCAAAAGGGATCGAGAATGGGTGATAAACTGGGACAAGTTAGAGAAAAGCCCTCGTTATTTTGCTCGCGCTGGCCTTCATGGCTTTACCTCAGAGGGGGTTGAGCCTTTGGTGACGATTGCTCCTGGTCGATGTTACCCAGATTGGGTGGTTCATGAGGATTGCTCGTTTGAAACCGATTACTTCGCTTGCTTGAGCTCGGTCGTACATTGTCGCTCCTTTGAGCATTTTGGGGGTGATTACCTGTTGTTTTTTGTTATTGTTTCCTTATTGTGCCCGTGTCTTAACGTCGCTCGTTCTTGTTTCAGCGATGAGTTCACATGGAGAGCAGTACCTGGCTGCGTCCGCGAGCAAGAAGAAGGTTCCCTCCTTTCGTCAATTGAAGACTCTGAACAAGTTGACCTCGTCCTCGGTCGCCAAAGCACAGACGGGGGTTCGGCAGTCTGAACTCTCAAAGAAAGCTCCTTCTTCTGTCCCTCTAATTTCTACCGATGGTGAGAAAGAGAGGAATGCTGGGGGTCCTAAAGCTTCTACTGAGAAGAGAACCGGTGCTTCCACCACCATACCCTCCCCTTCAACGGAAAAAGAAGCACCAACTCGGCACATTTCTGACGTTACAAAGAAATGGGGGCGTTCTGAGGAAGTCACCAACCATGTTCCCCTTGCGAAGAGGTCGGCCCCCCGAGCTCAAATTACCCGTGGGGATTTAGAGGGTGTCAAGAGTAGTGAGGAGGTTGATGAGCTGGCCGATCGGCTCGGCAACGTGACTTTGTTCAGAGGTTTGAACCTTTATGCCCGCAAAGGGTATAAGGTCAGGTTTGGTTGCGCCGTGCTTCGTCGAGCAGCGGATTTTGATCATCTTGAAGATCTTATGAAGGAGAAATCATCTTCTTCTTTATGCGGCGGTCGTCTTGGTTTGCTTCTTAGTGAGGTACGGATTTTTTCTTGGTTTCTTTCGTTCCACTTGCTTTGGATTTATCTAAAGAAACTCCCCCTTTTTTTTTTTTAGATGGCCACACTTGGTCTCCACCTCACTCGGAATGGCGAGGAACTTGAGTCCCGAGCTAGGGAAAAGGCAGAGGCGTTAGTGGCCAAGGAAAAAGAGCTTGCTCTTCGTGTTGATGAGGTCGTTTCGTTGAAAACGAGGGTTGCCGAGCTAGAGCGGATCCTGTCTGTTAAGGATAAAGAGATAGAGACGGCTCAGGCGGAGGTGGTGTCAGGTCGATCTCGGATCAATGACCTTGAGGATCAGGTCAGGATGGCGGCAGGGCGCAATACGGAGGTCCTTGAGCGCCTCCGTTTGTCAGAAGAGGAAAATGAGAGGCTCAGAGCTGAGGCCGAGGTGACCCAGCGAACTTCTCTAGACGAGCAAGCCATTATTGATCGGTATGAGCAGACCGAGGCTTTTGCTACGAAAGTGCTGGAAAAAGCCATGCCTTATTTTGAGACAGGTCATAGGCACGGCATTAGGGATGCTTATGGTCACGGCTACCTCCCCAAGGACCCTGAAATCATTGCTGATCTCATCGAGCTTCCCCAATTCAATCCAGAAGCTCGGGCTTCCCATGCTATGATCCCCTTTAACGAAGAAGAATTGGGTTAGCTCGATGGTGAAGATGAGGAGGATAAGTTGGAGGCTTGGATTAGGCCCGATCTTTTGGCTGTTAATGTGGACACGGTCTTAGCTCGTCGTGCCTTAGAACGGGAACAGGCGGAGGCTGATAAGGTGCCAGAGGGGAATGGAGCAGAAGAGTCCGTGACCGAGGGCGACATAGCCCATGATGATTCTCCCCCTTGTAAAAAATTTATTTTTATGTATGCCCCTCGAGGTCGGCTCTTGACCTCGTTATCAATATGATCCTTTATAATCGCTCTCCCTTTTGAAATATCGTGTATTTTTCGTTTTAGGTTGTTTGTCGAAATCTTGATTCGTTCAGGACGAGTTCAAGGTTTGCTTGTTCAAGACAAGGCTTAGCTCGTTCAGGACGAGCTCAAGGTTTGCTTGTTCAAGACAAGGCTTAGCTCGTTCAGGACGAGTTCAAGGTTTGCTTGTTCAGGACGAGTTCGATGCTTGTTCAAGACAAGGCTTATCTCGTTCAGGACGAGTTCAAGGTTTGCTTGTTCAAGACAAGGCTTAGCTCGTTCAGGACGAGTTCAAGGTTTGCTTGTTCAAGACAAGGCTTAGCTCGTTCAGGACGAGTTCAAGGGTTGCTTGTTCAAGACAAGGCTTAGCTCATTCAGGACGAGTTCACTGCTTGTTCAAAACAAGGCTTATCTCGTTCAGGACGAGTTCAAGGTTTGCTTGTTCAAGACAAGGCTTAGCTCGTTCAGGACGAGTTCAAGGTTTGCTAGAGCGTAAAAATTCATACATTGAGATAAACGAATTCCAGCATGATTTCATTATATAATCGAGTTGATACAGGAATCAAGTGCCCGAAAAGGGCTATCCTTGGAAATCATACAAAACGAGGACATATTAATGATAATTCCGCCTTAGGCTATTGGAATGCCAGGGATTTTTTAGGTCTTTCCCTTCAGGGGTCCTCAGCATGTAAGTCCCGTCGCGCACAATCCGGGTTACGATGAAGGGGCCTTCCCAGTTTGGGGAGAGCTTTTTTTGCTGAGCTTTTCGGCTTGTGTCTTCGATCTTTCTCAGCACCCAGTCCTCTACTTGGAAAAGCCGCTTTCTCACCCTTCTATCATGGTACCTTTTCGTTTTTTGCTTGTAATTCACGGATCTCAAGTGGGCTTCTAGCCTTTTTTCATCGATCAAATCCAGATCGATCCTTCTTCTTTCCTCATTTTTAGTTTCATCAAAGAATGCGACCCGAGCTGTGGGTATTTCTAACTCGGCTGGAGCCATGGCCTCTGAGCCGTAAGTCAGCGCGAATGGGGATTCACCCGTGGGGCCTCTGGTGGTTGTCCGAACGGCCCATAGAGCTAAAGGGAGCTCATCAACCCATCTTCCTGCTCTCCCTGTTAGATTTCTATGCAACGCGTGCATCACAAGTTTATTGGCTGCCTCAGCCTGGCCGTTACCTTGAGGATGGGAGACCGACGACTTGGTGTGTTTAACCCCTAGCCGGGCATACTCAGCAGTGAAAGCATCTGAGAATTGGAGTCCTCGATCCGAAACAATGTGCTTGGGTACCCCGAATCGGCACCAAATCTGATCATGGACAAAATTCAGTACATTTTCCTCGGTTATCTCAGCTAATGGTTTGGCCTCTATCCATTTTGTAAAGTAATCGACAGCCACTACTGCAAATTTGAGCCTCCCACGGGCCAGTGGGAAAGGCCCGACCAAATCTATCCCCACATGTGAAACGGCCAGCATGCCACGACTGGGGTTTGCTCGGTAGCAGGCAGCCTGGGGAGGTCGGCATATCTTTGGCACTTTTCACACCTTTTGACATATTCTACTGCCTCTCTTCTCAAATTTGGCCAGTAATAACCCATGGTGATGACTTTTTCCGCCAAGGTTCTGGTACCGGGGTGGCCGCCACAAATTCCCTCGTGTACTTCTTCTAGCAAACTTTGGGTTTGCCCTGGAGGTACGCACCTCAAAAGGGGCTTGATGAACGACCTCGTGTACAGATTCCCTTCCAGAATTATGAAGCGTGGGGCTTTCTTTTTGATCGCCTTTGCTTTCTCGGTGTCTAACGGCAGTTCCTCCTTCTCGATATAATTTTTCATGTCATCGATCCAATTGGCAAGGTCCGTATCGGAGAAAGCCTCGTTTAGTTCCATGATCTGAACTCTTTCAATTGCGGGCCGTTCCAAAAACTCGACCCATTTTAACTGATTAGCTTCTCCCATTTCCATAGTAGCCAATTTTGACAGCATATCAGCTCGTGCGTTCTCCTTCCTACCGATCTGGGCAATCTGCCAAGACTCGAATCCTTCCACCAACTTTGCAACGAGATCTCTATATCGGGACAATACTGGGTTGGCGGTCTCGTATTCTCCTTTCAACTGATTAACAACGAGTTGAGAATCCGTGTGAGCCTTCAAGTTCTTTACTCCCATCGACTTGGCCAAGTCAATTCCGGCTATGAGAGCTTCATATTCAGCTTGGTTATTAGAGGCTGGAAACTTGAATCGCAAGGCCTTTTCAACAGTGAGGCCGTTTCCTGGTTCGATCAACAATACCCCAGCCCCGCTATGGCTTTTTGATGCCGATCCGTCCGTGAACATATGCCATCCCTTAGGATCCTCGATCCGGTGGTCGTTGGTGGATGAAGCCTCTTGCTCGCTGCTAAACATCGTTTCAACCATAAAATCTGCTAATGGTTGTGCCTGGAGCGTTTTTTCTCGGTTGATAGGAGATATCGAACTCGGTAAGTTCGATCGACCAATTCAAGAGCCTTCCCGAGCTGTCTGGTTTGTGCAGAATCTTCCTAAGAGGTGCGTTAGTGTACACCACTATAGGATGGGCTAAGAAATAAGCCCTCAATTTGCGGGCGGCCACTACCAGAGCATACGCCAGCTTTTCGGCGTTGAAGTACCGTGACTCTACATCATTGAGAGCCTTGCTTGTATAGAAAACCGGCTTAATTCCATTGTCATTCCTGGTTAGCACGGCAGCGACCGCCCTGTCTGTGGCAGCGAGATATACGTATAAAGTTTCTCCCGAAGAAGGGCTGCTGAGCAAGGGGGGACGGCTCAGATATTCTTTCAATTGCTTGAAAGCTGAGGAGCACTCCTTAGTCCACTGAAATTCTTTTCCTCCTCGCAAAACCTTGAAAAACGGTAATGATTTTTCCGCCGACTTGGCTATGAAACGACCCAAAGCTGCCACCCGTCCGTTTAGCCTCTGAACTTCCTTGACTGAGACCGGCTCTTTCATGGTGAGCAATGCAGTTATCTTTTCGGGGTTTGCTTCAATGTCCCTTTGAGATACCATGAAGCCGAGGAATTTTCCTGCTGTGACACCAAAAACGCACTTGCTCGGATTGAGCTTCATCTCATTGGCTCTCAAATTGTCAAAAGTTTCCCGCAGGTCTGCGCAGTGGTCTCCATCCCTTGTCTTGATGACCATGTCGTCAATATATGCTTCCATGTTCCGCCCGAGCTGGTTTTTGAAGACTTGATTCACCATTCTCTGGTAGGCGGCCCCTGCGTTTTTGAGGCCGAGCGGCATCTTTTTGAAGCAGTAGGTCCCTTCGCTTGTTTGGAAAGCCGTGTTCTCGATGTCCTGCTCGGCCATCTTTGTCGCGACCCCGACCCCGCGGGCCCGGAGTACGCGAGCTGGACGTCGACTTAGAACCAATACACCAAAGTTACGAAGATAAAAATTCCATTTTAATGCCAAAAGGTGATACAAGGTTTTATAAATTCAAGTTTAATAACAACAAAATACAACTAACATAAGCTCCACAAGCTTATACCCCAACAATATAAAATATACAATTCTTAATGACTTCATTGTTTGGTGACACTATCCCAAGGTTATACATTTAAATAATGCAAACCGAATAACAACCTTCCCCAAAAAGCTATATCCACACTCGACGTCCTGTCTCGTGATCAGCGAGTCTAATCCTTTCCACCTGGGGGGGGGGGTTAAGGAAAAACAAAGACAAAAGAAAAGGGGGTGAGATAAATCTCAATAAGTTACTAATGCAACTACATGACATGCTAATATGCAATAGGCAATAAACAGTATAATAATCCATGTAGCACATAACCGTTATCAGATAACAGGTAGCAGCGGAAATAAACACCTTACAAAGGATATTAGCCAAGGTTTCCAAACCGATAGACCCAAATAAAGGATCGCTGCGTAGCTTCAACAATCAACCAATCAACATCTTCATAGTAGCATGAAAGCCGAAGAGAAAACCCCGGTACCGGAACAATAACCAAGTAACATGTCACAAAGGACGAGAGATATGCCACAAAGTCATACTCCAAAAAGTTAGCTAGACTACTTCACAATGGAAGCTAGCTCATCTCATTCCAAGGCCAATCTGGAAGAGGAAAATATGGGCAAAACAATGGTCAACATTATAATGAACTTGGCTCGTGCCATTATAATCTTTCCCATCGCCCGACACAACCACAAATACCAGCTGGACTTCCAAATAAAGGCTAAGTAATAAAATACTAGCACAAAAAAACAACCACTGATTCCAAAGTAGGGAACCTTATCAAGAAGTCACCAAGAAGTGAAATGAACCAACAACACACAATTAAAGTGTTCCAATAATCTCAACAATGATAACACAATTCCCATATCACATTTGATCACAAAGGATCCAGTTAACTCAAGCACTCAACCAAAACTAGTCACTCATCTCGAAGATCTCAAGGAGAGCTTTAAAGCGATAGCTTATACACCTAAAACGGAGTCCGGATGAGAGAGTTATGAACTATCGAAGATTGTTTGCGAAGAGTACAAGAGGGTGAAGCTCAGGACTTGTACAGCGGAGGGGGCGCACGCCCGCGCAGGAAGGGTGCGCGCGCCCTGGAGGATCAGAAGGTTTTGCAAAAAGGGCCAGGGGAGGGTGCGCGCGCTCGCGAGAAAAGGGTGCGCACGCCCTATAGCATCAGAAGGTTTTCCAAGTTTGAACAAGGGAGGGTGCGCGCGCTCGCACCTAAAGGGTGCGCGCGCCCCCTAGGGATTTCGGCCAAAACCCAGATTTCTTCTGGGTTCTTCAATTCGGGCAATCAACACAAAAACACCATTTTTACCCAAAACTCAATACCCCAAGAGTAACACTCCTAGATAGCAATACAAAGGCATCCCAACCACTTATGAACCTAAAGTGACTCATATACAACCTTTAAACAACTCCAAACAAGAAATGTCTCAAACACCCACATCACCCAAAAATGGATAAATTGCAATAAATTCCCAAATCAACAAAGAAGCCATAACTATCAACAAGAGCATCAATGGAGTTAAAGATGAACATTTCTAGCATAAATGGGGGGGAAAAGCAACTTACTTGGAATTTCTCAAAGATGACGGAATTCAAATATTTTTGGTTCCACACGATCCTATCGACGATCTAAACACATTTCATAAAATGAGCACCAATAAATAGAGGGATGAAGATGACTAAAATGGAGGAAGAAGGAGAGGGAGATTTCTTACCTTTCTTGGAAGAGAGAGAGATACACAGGGAGAGAGGGAGTAGGGTGAGGAAGAGAGTGAGGGAGAAGGAAGAGTAGGGAGAGAGTAGTTAAAATTATTTTGAAAAGTTACACTTAAGCCCCTTCCTCCACTTACTAACTCAACTACAATACTCCCTACTAACAAGACCCAAACACTACACTAGCACAAATGACCCAAATAAAATGCTAGGCATAAAATATTATGAAACATAAAATGCACACATAATTATCCAAATAAATAAATAATTCAAATAATTAATTAAGCAATTAAATAAATAAATAATCATTTTATTACTAAGAAAATAGAGACGGGTTTTCGGGTCGTGACATTCACTCCCCCTTAAAGAAAATTCGACCCGAATTTTAACGAGACTTACCCGAATTAAAAAGCCACGGATATTTCCTCTCTATCTCATCACGAAGCTCCCAAGTCGATTCCTCAACATTGTGATTCCTCCAAAGAACTCTAACCAACGGAATGCTTTTGCTTCTCAACTCTTGGACTTTGGTATCTAAAATCCGAACAGATCGTTCCTCGTAAGTCATGTCGGGCTCGATATCCTCGGGTATCCTCGGTAACACGTGAGATGGGTCATGCAAATACTTACGAAGCATAGAAACGTGGAAAACGTTGTGCAAACGATCAAGAGAAGATGGCAATGCAAGTCGATACGCCAGAAGTCCCACTTTATCCAAAATCTCAAACGGTCCAATAAATCTCGGAGCCAATTTACCCTTCTTTCCAAACCTACGAATACCCACCTTCGGAGATACCTTCAAAAACACAAAATCTCCCGTTTGAAAATTAAGATCTCGCCTTCGGTGGTCCGCATAGCTCTTATGTCGACTCTGGGCTGTCTTCAATCGATCTCGAATAATTTTAACCTTCTCAACTGAATCCTGAACCAAATCGATACCCCAAATCTTTGCATCCCCAATCTCATCCCAACAAATAGGCGATCTACACTTTCTCCCATACAAAGCCTCGTAAGGTGCCATCTCGATACTAGCCTGATAACTGTTGTTGTAAGAGAATTCCACTAACGGTAGATGTCTATCCCAAGAATCAGAGAAGTCTATCGAACACGCTCGAAGCATATCTTCTAAAATCTGGATGGTCCTCTCGGAATGACCGTCAGTCTGAGGATGAAAAGCTGTACTGAATCGCAAATCTGTACCCAAAGCCACTTGTAACGCTTTCCAAAATCTGGAAGTAAACCTCGGGTCACGATCTGACACAATGCTAACCGGGACCCCATGCAATCTCACAATCTCATTTATATAAAGGGTCGCAAGCTTTTCCATCGAGTATCGAATATCCATCGGCAAGAAATGAGCGGTCTTGGTCAGTCTGTCCACAATTACCCATACGCTATCATATCCCTTACGGGTGCGAGGTAGTCCCGTAACAAAATCCATTGTCACATGTTCCCACTTCCATTCTGGAATCTCTAACGGTTGAAGTAGTCCCGCGGGTCTCTGATGCTCGGCTTTGACTTGTTGACAAGTTAAACACCTCGATACATACTCAGCTATTTCCCTCTTCATATTGTTCCACCAAAATTGTTGCCTCAGATCTTGGAACATCTTCGTGCTACCCGGATGAATAGTGTATCTCGATTTGTGACCCTCGTCTAAAACTTGTCTCTTTATTCCATCAACATCAGGTACGGACAAACGACCACGGAAAAATCCTCGAAATTTTTCTCTTTCATTTTTCCCATTATTTTTACCAACTCCGGATCTTCTTTCTGAGCATCCTTTATCTTTTTAATTAGGGTCGGATATACCCTAATATTCGCAAAAATTGCCCCACGTCTCGATTCGTGAGGACACCTATCTCGAACAACCTCAAGCATTTTCCATTCCCGAACCATCATCGAAGCCACATAAGATTTTCTACTAATCGCATCGGCTACTACATTCGCTTTCCCGGGATGATAGGATATCTTACAATCATAATCTTTCAAAAGTTCCATCCATCGACGCTGTCGGTTATTAAGCTCCTTCTGAGAGAAAAGGTACTGCAGATTCTTATGATCCGTGAAAATTTCAAACTTCGCCCCGTAAAGGTAGTGTTTCCATTTTTGAAGAGCAAATACGATAGCCGCCAATTCCATATCGTGCGTCGGGTAATTCTGCTCACTCGGGCTCAACTTCCTCGAAGCATACGCGATAACCTTCCCATTCTGCATCAAGACACAAACCAAACCTTCTTTCAAAGCGTCACTGTAAATTACTAAGTCGTCGTTCCCATTCGGTAACGCAAGAATCGGTGCGGTGGTCAATCTCTTCTTCAACTCCTCAAAACTGTTGTTACATTTTTCAGTCCACACAAACGGAATATTCTTTCGGGTCAACTGAGTCATCGGTGTAGCAATCCGCGAAAATCCTTCTATGAACCTCCGGTAATACCCGGCTAACCCCAGAAAACTTCTAATCTCAGTCACGGTTTCCGGTCGCTTCCAATCCACAATGGCCTCTATTTTCGAAGGGTCCACAGAAATCCCATCTTTAGAAATGACATGCCCCAGAAATGAGACTTTCTCAAGCCAAAATTCGCACTTACTAAACTTCGCAAATAGTTGCTCCCTCGCAAGGACAGATAAAACTGTTCTCAAATGTTGCTCATGCTCCTTTCGAGATTTTGAATAGACAAGAATATCATCGATGAAAACCACTACGAACGAGTCAAGGTAAGGATGGAAAATTCGGTTCATTAAGTCCATAAACACTGCGGGTGCATTAGACAACCCAAACGACATAACCAAGAATTCATAATGACCGTACCGGGTGCGAAAAGCAGTCTTCTGAACATCATCCGATCGAATCTTTAGTTGATGGTACCCACTCCTCAAATCAAGTTTAGAAAACACAACTGAGCCTTGAAGTTGATCGAACAAATCATCAATATGCGGTAGGGGGTATTTATTCTTCACCGTCACCTGATTCAACTTCCGGTAATCAATACACAATCTAAAAGAACCGTCTTTCTTCCGCACAAATAAAACCGGTGCTCCCCACGGGGAAACACTAGGGCGGATAAATCCTCGATCAAGCAACTCTTGCAACTGAACCTTTAATTCCTTCAACTCTGCTGGAGCCATTCTATATGGTGCTTTCGAAATCGGAGCTGTACCCGGTAAAAGATCTATACAAAACTCTATCTCACGATCGGGAGGCATATTATATTCGGAATAGAAAACATCGGGAAATTCCCGTACCACCCGAACACTTTCCAAACCAGGGGATTCCTTCTTGGTGTCTAACACACTAGCCAAGTAACCCTCACAACCACGATGCAATAATTTTCTCGCTTTCACATATGAAATTAAACGAACTTTTCTACTCAAAGGACTAGCCTCAAAAATAAACTTAGGCACGTCGGGAATAGAAAAAGTAACAACTTTCTTACGACAATCAACAGAAGCATGAAACTTGCTCAACCAATCCATACCCAAAATAACATCAAAGTCTTGAATTGGAAGGACTACCAAGTCCGCACATAAGACACGACCACAAATAACCACATCACAAGCACGAAATACTCTATCAGATATCAAGCATTCTGTTATAGGGGTCGACACCTCTAGCACATAAGGTAAAGACTCAAATGCAGCATTTAGCATAGAAGCAAATTGCACAAATATGTAAGAATGCGATGATCCTGGATCTACTAACGCACGTGCGCTCACATTAGACACAGAGACAATACCTCCAATAACGGATGGATCATCGGCAGCTTGTTGTTGATTCATGGCAAATACCCTGCCTTGGACCTTGGGCTTTCCCGCAGCATCTCTTTTCTGATCCTGAGTAGTACCGACTCCTGACCCGGATGGTTGTCCTCTATTCCTCGGGCAATCTCTCGCAAAGTGCCCCATTTGACCACAATTGGTACATTTACCCTGTTTCTTCCAACACCGGTCCTTTGAATGGCCTTCCCTCTGACAATAGGTGCAAAGCCCCCTATTTTGCTTCCCCGGAGTAGTACCTGGATTCCTTGGTACGGTTTGTCCCCTGAACTGAGATGGTCCTCCCGAATTACCTCGGTTATCTGAACGCTGATGTGGTTGTGACTTGGCATGACTTCCTTGCTTACCCGTGTTCGCGACCTCAGTCTTCCTCTTATGTTCCCCAATGTCTTGCTCGATTAGGTACGCACGATCAACAGCATCCTGGAATGTCAGAATCCTCTGAGCTATAAGCTGAGTCCGAATAGATGTCTTCAAACCTCGGATGAACCTCATTGCTTTCTGCTCCTCCGTCCTCACAAGATAGTCACAGTACCTGGCTAATTCTGTGAACTTAGCCGAGTACTGAGCCACGGACAACAAGCCTTGATCCAAATTGAGAACCTCGATCTCCTTCCAGTTCTGATCAACTACCGGAATGAAATGCTCTTTGAATTTCCGCACAAATAATTCCCAGGCATACGGTGTATTAGTGTCGTCCCAACTTGCTTTAATCCCTTTCCACCAATGTTCGGCGGCACCCACAAGCTTATAGGCAGCAAATCGGACCTTATCCTCACCAGTGCAGCCAAAGACATCGTAAATTTTCTCCATTGATTCTATCCATAGCTTGGCCTTCTTCACATCGGGTTCCCCATTATACTCCACCGGTTTCAGTTTCAAAAATTGTTCCAAACCATATCGAGGGGGTGGTTCTTGTTCTACTCTCGGACCTTGGTCATGTATGGCCTTCATGGCCGCCTCAAACATGCCCTGAAACATTGCACGGTTCTCTTCCCGAAGATCATTCTGATTCTGAGCCCCTCTATAACTTTCACCTGTCCTTCTTCTAGCCATTGTGACAATTACCTGCATAAAACATCAACCGTTACTCACTCCGAACACAACTACCCTCCTAGGTCATACTAATCCACCTATACTTATACTTAGAGCTAAGCCATAGCTCTGATACCAACTGTCGTGACCCCGACCCCGCGGGCCCGGAGTACGCGAGCTGGACGTTGACTTAGAACCAATACACCAAAGTTACGAAGATAAAAATTCCATTTTAATGCCAAAAGGTGATACAAGGTTTTATAAATTCAAGTTTAATAACAACAAAATACAACTAACATAAGCTCCACAAGCTTATACCCCAACAATATAAAATATACAATTCTTAATGACGTCATTGTTTGGTGACACTATCCCAAGGTTATACATTTAAATAATGCAAACCGAATACCAACCTTCCCCAAAAAGCTATATCCACACTCGACGTCCTGTCTCGTGATCAGCGAGTCTAATCCTTTCCACACTGGGGGGGGGGGGTTAAGGAAAAACAAAGACAAAAGAAAAAGGGGTGAGATAAATCTCAATAAGTTACTAATGCAACTACATGACATGCTAATATGCAATAGGCAATAAACAGTATAATAATCCATGTAGCACATAACCGTTATCAGATAACAGGTAGCAGCGGAAATAAACACCTTACAAAGGATATTAGCCAAGGTTTCTAAATCGATAGACCCAAATAAAGGATCGCTGCGCAGCTTCAACAATCAACCAATCAACATCTTCATAGTAGCATGAAAGCCGAAGAGAAAACCCCAGTACCGGAACAATAACCAAGTAACATGTCACAAAGGACGGGAGATATGCCACAAAGTCATACTCCAAAAAGTTAGCTAGACTACTTCACAATGGAAGCTAGCTCATCTCATTCCAAGGCCAATCTGGAAGAGGAAAATATGGGCAAAACAATGGTCAACATTATAATGAACTTGGCTCGTGCCATTATAATCTTTCCCATCGCCCGACACAACCACAAATACCAGCTGGACTTCCAAATAAAGGCTAAGTAATAAAATACTAGCACAAAAAAAACAACCACTGATTCCAAAGTAGGGAACCTTATCAAGAAGTCACCAAGAAGTGAAATGAACCAACAACGCACAATTAAAGTGTTCCAATAATCTCAACAATGATAACACAATTCCCATATCACATTTGATCACAAAGGATTCAGTTAACTCAAGCACTCAACCAAAACTACTCACTCATCTCGAAGAGCTCAAGGAGAGCTTTAAAACGATAGCTTATACACCTAAAACGGAGTCCGGATGAGAGAGTTATGAACTATCGAAGATTGGCTGCGAAGAGTACAAGAGGGTGAAGCTCAGGACTTGTACAGCGGAGGGGGCGCACGCCCGCGCAGGAAAGGTGCGCGCGCCCTGGAGGATCAGAAGGTTTTGCAAAAAGGGCCAGGGGAGGGTGCGCGCGCTCGCGAGAAAAGGGTGCGCACGCCCTATAGCATCAGAAGGTTTTCCAAGTTTGAACTAGGGAGGGTGCGTGCGCTCGCACCTAAAGGGTGCGCGCGCCCGCACCTAAAGGGTGCGCGCGCCCCCTAGGGATTTCGGCCAAAACCCAGATTTCTTCTGGGTTCTTCAATTCGGGCAATCAACACAAAAACACCATTTTTACCAAAACTCAATACCCCAAGAGTAACACTCCTAGATAGCAATACAAAGGCATCCCAACCACTTATGAACCTAAAGTGACTCATATACAACCTTTAAACAACTCCAAACAAGAAATGTCTCAAACACCCACATCACCCAAAAATGGATAAATTGCAATAAATTCCCAAATCAACAAAGAAGCCATAACTATCAACAAGAGCATCAATGGAGTTAAAGATGAACATTTCTAGCATAAATGGGGGGAAAAGCAACTTACTTGGAATTTCTCAAAGATGACGGAATTCAAATATTTTTGGTTCCACACGATCCTATCGACGATCTAAACACATTTCATAAAATGAGCACCAAGAAATAGAGGGAGGAAGATGACTAAAATGGAGGAAGAAGGAGAGGGAGATTTCTTACCTTTCTTGGAAGAGAGAGAGATACACAGGGAGAGAGGGAGTAGGGTGAGGAAGAGAGTGAGGGAGAAGGAAGAGTAGGGAGAGAGTAGTTAAAATTATTTTGAAAAGTTACACTTAAGCCCCTTCCTCCACTTACTAACTCAACTACAATACTCCCTACTAACAACTAAGACCCAAACACTACACTAGCACAAATGACCCAAATAAAATGCTAGGCATAAAATATTATGAAACATAAAATGCACACATAATTATCCAAATAAATAAATGTTGGGTATGCGTATCACTTAACCCTCATACTTTGTTAGAATTGATTGATACCATCACCTAAGTTTATTTTAAGGACTTTAGGACCCTATGTAAGAAGTTTTTATAACTTCAATTTTTAGCTAAGTCCTCTTTATAGACTAGGCTTAGAGGTTAGGGCTGAAGCTTTGGAATCAAGGTCAAAAGAGGAAAAAGCCAATTTTGGTGCGCATACCTCCTATGCGCAGCGCATCCTTCCATGCGCAGCGCATCACCTTCTGCGCATCCTATGCGCATGAGCATCATGCGCACGAAAGACCTGCCTTGGTTTATTCTTTCATCTCTTGACCTACCTTTGTATAACTTGGAAAGCGTCATCTCAAGCTACGCTTTCGAATGAGCCAAAGTGCTGATGTGGACAAACGACAAATCAAATACACTCAGCATACACGTAGATGGAGACGCGCCTCTAGTTTGAATTTCAAATATAAAGACAGCTGTCATCCTTCTAGAAGAAGTTTGAAATCTGTCAACTTGCTGTCTCCAACGGCTATAAAGGACACGTGCGCACCAATCACATTGTGACAGCACATCGTCCTTGCTCTGCTCCCCAACGGCTATTTCTTGGAGCTCAGCTATAAATAGCAAACTCATCCTCATTTTCCAAGTTGCTTGTGAATTGCTAAAGAATTGCTTCCAAAGAGAAAGTTTGAAGATTTGAAGATTGCTTGCTCATTTCCAGAATTCTCAAGAACAACCTTCTCACCTTCATACACAATCCAAGCCCAGATCCTATAAAGCCTTTGTAACACCATAATCTTGTTCTCTCCATCTCATAGATTCAAAGAGCCCAGATTTCTGATACACACACTCACCTCTGAAGTTCCGATCTTATCGATCATACTTCTAGAGAAACACCGGTTATTGTCTAGGATTTTGTTCATTCATAGATTATAGATCTTTGAGATAGTTTATTCTAAATCATTGTAACTTGTAACTCTCTCATATAATAAGATATCTATTAGAAATCCAAGACTAACCATCTTGGTAGAGGACGTAGATCTTTTCCCGATCGAACCTCTCCAAATAGCTTGTCTATTGTTTGTGCTTTTCATTCTACATTTTAAGCTATACTCATATATTGTTTGTTTGATCCTTGTAGATTGTCCTGCATCGTTCTAAGTGTGTTTGTGAGCTTTTTGCCTTAGTTCCATCTTGCGCCTATCTTTAAGCTAAAACTTAGTGCGTGCGTATTTACACTTCTGCGCATACTCCCTGCGCATAAGTGACTGCTTTAAAACTTCCGCTGTGCATTTCACACTCTTGCTGCGCGCTATACTTAGCCAAATTAAGAGTCATGCGCATTCGCCATTGCTTTGCAAAAGGGTTTGAAAAGAATTTTAAAAACGCTATTTACCCCCCCCCCTCTAGCATTTTTCATACCATTGTTGCCCTTCTGAGACCAACAAGTGGTATCAGAGCAAACACATTTATAAAACATTTCTGTTTTTCAAGCTTAACAGTTTGGGTGCCGATTCGATATGGCAAACTCAAAACCTATGGCAACTGCAAACTACACTCACGTTCCGGTCTTTGATGAAGATCATTTTGACGTGTGGAAATTCAGCATCCTAACTCATCTCAACTCAATCGATGAAAGACTTCATGACACCGTGGTTTATGGACCTTACATTCCTATGAAAGCGAATCCAAATCCGCGTACAAATGCTGTTCAACCAACTGTCAAGAAACCAAAGGAAGAATGGACTGAGGAAGAAACAAGAAGAGTTGCAAATGATGGTAAAGCAAGAAACATTCTTCTAAGCACTCTAAGCACGGTATGAAACAACAAGTCATGCATTGTGCTACCGCCAATGAGTTATGGGATGCTATTGAAGAACATATAGAAGGAGACACCGTGTGCAAGGAAAACAAGAAATATGAAGTACAAAGAGATTCAACAATTTCTCTCAACTTCCCGGTGAAACCTTAAGATAAACTTATGAACGCTTTGTGAAATTATCAATCTATGTATTTCACTTGGCATGAAGTTTTCGAACAAAGATTTTAAATGTCAATTTTCTTCAAGCTTTTGGATCAAGATACCTACATAAATCTAGCGCCCTAGAAGACGCTGGAACTTTGGATGTATGGACACTTAGAAATCTTTATGCAAATCTCAAAGTCTATGAACTCAAGCTTCAGCGTATAAGTGAAACTGAAGGAAAATCCAAGTCCATTGCAATGGTGGCGCAAAAAGAAGAAGCACCTGCGCAAGCTCAAGTTCAGGTTGAGAAAAGTGCAGATTCCAAAATTTCTACTTCTGAGCTATTGGACATGGATGATGAAGACTTCGCTTTATTTGTGAAGAAATTTCAAAAGTTCAGAAAATTCTCAAGACCCAGCTCAAAAAACAAATATCAAGGATCTACCAGCAGAGCTCCTCCAAAATTCATGAGGAGTAGTGATTCTAAAAGAAAAGAAGATCTTGTTTGCTTTAATTGCAGGAAACCAGGACACTTTGCTTCAAGCTGCCCAACTCTAAAATTTGAATATATGCAGAAGAAGAGCAGCCATACTCCCAAGTTCACTCCCAAATTCACTCATCACAAGGGAATGGTTGCGGAAGAAGCAGCACCAGCAAATGAGCAGAACACTTGGATTGAAACAGACTCAGATGAGAGCGATGAAGATTCCGATGATGGACTCGTTTGTTTGGTGGCAAATGATGATGAAGTTGATACTTGTGATTCTGATGATGACTTCTCCAAGGATGTTCCTGATATGAATGCCTTGAATAAACCTATCAAGAAATCTGCAGGTTTCAAGAAGAGAAAAGGAAGAAAGGACCAACCATCAGCGAGCTCGTGGAACAAGGATTTCTCACTCCAGCTCAAAGCGATGGTGGATTGTTATTCTCATGATGCGATCTAAGTGCAAGGAACAAATTGAGAAAAGGAGCTTACATTAGACCTCAAGTTGAACCAACTGCTCCAATCTCCAAAATCAATGATGATGAAGTGATTGCTGAACAAGAAAAATTGTTCAAAAAGGCTGAAAAGGTAATCACTAGATTTGATAGTATGAAGGAAGCTTTAGCACTATCATGTGATAAAATTTCCCAGCTTAAGACCGAGAAATCTCTACTTAAATTGAACTCACCCTCCTTAAGGAGCAGATAAAGAGCATGTCTCCTCTTACTGTTAAAAACTCTTTTCTAACAGAACAGAACTCACTTCTTAAAGTTCAAAACGATGAATTGGTTGCTCAAATTACTGATCTTAAAAAGATACAAATGAGTGGTCCAATTCTCGTGTCACTATGGAGAACATATTTGAGTCCCAAAAAGTCAGTGGTGATAAAAGTGGCTTGGGATTCTCATCAACTAGTGACAACTTTAAATGTGATGTCTGTGCTGAAAGAGATAGTGAATTTACAAACCAGCAAACTTTTGAAATTCCCAAGGAAAAACATTCTAATTCAATGGGTAAAGGACAGGAAAAAGTCAAGAGACAAACTTTCCATTATGTCTACCCAACGAAGCAATTTGGGAAAGCTAATGGGAAAGATATAGCTACAGATGAACCATCTCCTAGCAAAATCATTCTTGAAAATAGGCGCGCTCCTTCTCTGAGTGCTCATTATGCGCCTAAGAGCCACGCGCCTCATCGCCGTGCGCCTCCTAGCCCTATGCGCCCTCCAAGAAAAAGCGCTCCAAAATTTCAAAAGAAATATTTTGTTAAGGCTGACTCATCTGACCCAAGGAAGAATGATATCCCTAAGAAAAGTAAAGAGTTTGTGAAAACTCATGTGATTAGTGGCTTTCATCATTGTTCCATTTGTGATTGTTCTGGACACAAGGCCGTGGAATGACTTTTGCGATTCACTCCCAATGCCAAAGGACGTAAAAACCCTAAGGTCAAGCAAGAGTGGGTTGTCAAAAGTTGCTAACCCTAGGACCCAAAAGGAATAAAGGGGACCTGCTTAAATGTCTATATTTCAGGTTCTTTGTTTCATGGCTGGATCTTCAAAAGCTAGAAATTATGAATGGATTCTCGATAGTGGGTGTTCAAGACACATGACTGGAGATGAATCCTTATTAGAAGATGTCCATGAAGAAAGAGGTCCCTCAGTTACATTTGGTGATAATAACAAGGGTCAAGTTGTAGCATATGGAAAGCTTAAAAAAGACAAAGTGTGCATTGAAAGAGTCTCTCTCGTCGAAGGACTCAAGCACAATTTATTATCCATATCTCAATTCTGCGACAAAGGATTAGAATGCCATTTCTCTTCAACGCAATGTCTTATCAAGAATGGCAAAAACTGGAGCTGTCTTACTCACGGGTTATCGTAAGACAAATATTTACATTATTGATTTCCATAATATGAACTCTAGTACTAATCTTTGTTTTGTAGCTAAAAGTGTAAGCGAGAATAGTTGGCTATGGCACAAGCGCATGAGTCACTTGAACTTCAAATGTCTATCAAAACTCAGCAGGGACAATCTTGTCAAAGGACTCCCCAAAGTTGCTGATCATCATGACAACAAATGCGCAGCTTGTCAACTAGGCAAACAATCAAAGTAGTGTTTCTCCAGCAAGACAAATCCCTCAACTTCAAAATGTTTGCAACTGCTGCACATTGATCTATTTGGACCATTTACCACTGCAAGCATAAAAAGAAATAAGTATACTTTAGTTGTGGTGGACGATTTCTCAAGATATACATGGGTGGAAATGATGATCTCAAAAGATGATTGTTACGACATTCTCACCACTCTATTCAGACTGCTCCAAACCCAGAAAGAAGATGACATTGTTAGTATTCGATCCGATAATGGAACAAAATTCAAGAACAACGGTGTTGCTCGATATTGCGACGATCATGGGATAGATCACAACTTCTCAACTGCTGGAGTTCCACAACAAAATGGTGTAGTGGAAAGAAAGAATAGGACGTTGATTGAAGCAGGAAAGACGATGATAGCCGAAGCAAAATTGCCTAAGTACTTTTGGGAAGAAGCTATCAACACTGCAAATGGATGTAAAGAGCGCGTTTCTAAATGGTAAACTCCAAGAACAAGTCTATGTTGCTCAACCACCTGGGTTTGAAGATTCACACTTTCCAAATCATGTGTACAAACTCCAGAAAGCTTTGTATGGACTCAAACAAGCACCAAGAGCATGGTATGACACACTATCCAAGTTCCTCATCGAAAAAGGCTTCACTCGCTGTAAAATCGATACAACTCTTTTCATTGCTAAACATAATGGTCATAAATTACTTGTTCAAATTTATGTTGATGATATTATATTTGGTTCTACTAATGAATTGTTGTGCAAGCGCTTTGAGAAACTAATGAAGAGCAAGTTTGAAATGAGCATGATGGGAGAACTCACATTCTTCCTCGGGCTTCAAATCAAGCAAATGAGTGAAGGCATCTTTATCAATCAAGCCAAATACACAAAGGACTTAATCAAGAAATTTGTACTTGAGAACGCCAAAGCATACGATACTCCAATGGCTACCGGCAACAAACTTGACAAAGACTTAAAAGATTCGAACTTTAAACTTGTAGGTTATTCAGATGCGGACTACGCAGCATGCACAATTGACAGGAAAAGCACAAGCGACACTTGTCATTTCCTTGGATATCGACTTGTGTCTTGGGCCAGTAAAAAACAAGCTGCAGTTTCTGTATCTACAACTGAAGCAGAATATATCGCTGCTGGAAGCTGCTGTTCTGTCAAATTCTGTGGATGAGCAGCAGCAATTAGTGGACTATGACATCAAAGAAGAAAATTGTCCATTTATTGCGACAACACTTCAACAATTGCTGTTTCTGAAAAATCCTGTCATGCATTCGAAGACCAAACACATCGAAATTAAATATCACTTCCTCAAAGACCACGTGGAAAAAGGGAATATACATCTAGAACACGTGGGAACCGACTATCAAATCGCCGACATTCTTACAAAAGCACTTGATGCTAAGAGGTTCATCTTTCTTAGAGGAGAAATGGGTATGGTCGAACTCAGCTAAATTTTGTCAATATGATTTGTCAATACTAATAACTTTGTTGTTGATAAAATTCTAAGTTAGACATACACCATGCACCTGCGCACAAGAAGCGCACGGAGCTATGCGTATAAGGTAAAACGTTGATGTTTTTCTATCTTGAAACTCTGCGCACTTTAAAGCTGCGCATATTGATCATGCGCATGACCCCTGGATCTAAGGTACGTTTTCTTTTCAATAGTTTCACTTAGGTCCTTGACTTGCTGAGTCAGCATAATTCGCAAGGGTACTTGTGTAATTATTATTTTCCCTCATCATTTTATTTGATTTTTTTTTGGGAAATTACATTTCTGCCCTCTGCGCACGTCCCACCTCATTTAATGCAAAGGCATTGAGTGACGCGCATTTAATGCTCATTGTATACTGATTATGACGGAATAGTAAAAGATTCTTTTTGACCATTAATGACTGACACACGCTCGCGGCTAGGACTTTTCACGCGCGCTCCTCATTGGGCCACGTCATCTGTGTGTGCAAACTCACTTGCGCGTGCGCCCCACTCGCCTGACTTTCACCAACTCTTGTCCGCGCACGATGACGTCATCTACCCTTTTTGATGTATATCATCTTCCTAGCGCCGTTTCTCTCCTCACTCTTCTCTCTTTTTAAAACATTTCACTCAAACCGCCTCTTTTCTCTCTGCACTCATCATCTTCTCTCTACTCTTTTTCGCAAATTTCTTTATCTATATAATGGATCCCAAGAAATCATCTACAACATCTTCTAAGAAGCTAGAGGACCCTCAAATGGTAAGAACTCTAACTCGATATTTCAGGTTTTCGCCGTTGATGGAGTTCGAAGGTCTGAAGTTCCCTTTCTTGATTTCTCTATGATCCGTTGCTCGTTTCTCAAATTATTTGATGATGTGTGTTCGTTTTACTCTCAGCTTTTCATTTATGTAATCTGTTTTACGATCAATGATCGATTGAGTGGATTTCTGTTTGAATTTGTTTATTTTGTCTTTTCAAATTCATTTTCGTTTTTCTCAGATCTAGGTTGTATGTTTATGATATTGTTGTTATGGTTTACTTGTTTGTGTGTGATTTTTCATTACGAACATTTTGATGTGCTTTTTATGCATTTTGGAGCACTTTGACATTTTTATGTTCTTCGTGTATTCAATACATGTTCTTCGTGTTCTTGATGAATAGTCATATGACAAGCCTTGATATGATTCTTGATTGTGTTTTTGCGTTTCACGCCCTTTTTAGGCGTTTGGTTTTATATTTATCGTTTTGGACATTTTTACCCTTTTCATGTCTTATCTTTCTAAGTATGGAGTCTAGTTCATGCGCTATGCATATAGCTCATGCGCATGCGCTTCTCTCCATGCGCATGACCAGATCTAATTCTTCATTTTTGTTTTGCGCAGAATCTAAACTACTTTATCCCTAGATGGGAACTCGATGTAGAGGACTGAAGCTCGATGCGCTTGGACGTTATATGATCGAAATCATGGACACGTCGGGCATTCTTCCTCTCTTCACCAAAGGAAAATCCTTCATTCTCCCTTCTTACATTGACGAATTCTTCAGCAACGCAGAAGAGGTCGAGCGCTTATACGACGACATCACAGTGCCCTGCTTGAAAAGTTCTATCCATGGGATTTCTGTGACTATCAACTATGCGCATATTCGTCAAACTATGGGATTGCCTGCGTGCAACAAGAAGAAGCTTCCTCAGGATGTGCAAGATGGTGTTGCGCAGAAGCTAATAAAGATTCCTACTCTGGTTGGTTAATACAACAACCATGATAGGAAGGAGTTTAGAGAGTTGATGTTCCATCTCTGCACTTTGATTGGCGATACAATCAATTGCAAGAATGGGAACAAGTCCACATTCATCAGCAAACAATGGATGTGCTGCGCTGCAATCTTTAAGAAGAAGAAATTGAGCTGGGCTGAGATTATCTTTGAAGAGTTAGTGCGCTGCCTACGCGCATATAAGAAGAAAGCTGCAGATCCAAAGAGACCAGCCAAGTACAAAATGCACTGCAGAATTCTTACTGCTATCTTCATGCGTTTCCCTTCTGTGCGCAAGCTGGTTGATGAAGACTGTCGCGCCCCGACCCGTGGTCCTACTTGGCCCCACGCCCGGACACGCGAGGAAGACGTCGTAAAGCAACTCTAAGAAAATTTTTCGAAATAATTTCATAAAAAGGTTCACACAACCAAAACGTTACCACAACATGACTTTAAGTCACAAAACCAACTTTCTCAAATGAGTACTTAGCCACCTGGCTATAACAAACTTTACTTAAAAATTTACAAACCCGAACACCTACTAAAAGAGATGATACAATTAACTGAGTCACGGTTACACTACCCTAAAGGTATTACATTTACATAATGTATCCTTTATACACATCACTTCCCAAAAGTCTTACCAAATATCTCTTTACCAACGTCCTCCCTGTGCTGTGACCTATTCCCTGGACTCCTTCTTATCTAAAACGGTAAACAAATAAGGGGTGAGAATAAATCTCAGTAAGTTACTAAAATGCAACTACATTACATGCTAATATGATGATCATAAAGAAACAATATTAACAAATAAGCGTATAACACATAGCACATAACATGAGAGGCTCCCTATCGCCAACCGTCCCATACCGGTTGGAAATAACGACCAACTCATCATGCAACACATAAAGCGGAAATAAACACTCATACGTGGATACTGAGCCAAGGTTCTCAAACCAAACAATAGCCATCTGAGAGGCATCAACTGAGCAGCATCGAAGAGCTGAAACGGGTTCCGGAACCAAACAACAACAACAACAACGGGGGGAAAATGACACAAAGTCATAACCCAAAGTGCCCAACCTTTGGCCTAAGGAAGGGGGTTAAAAATGGGAAACCAATGATAGGAGCCTTATAAGGTACTTGGCTCGGAGACCATTATAATCCCTATCACTGCCCAACACACACAAAAGTACCAGCTGGACTTTAGACACAACCGAAGCAAAGAAAACTTGCTTAAACAACAAACGGGGTATGATTCCAAAGTAGGGAACCACACAAGCTCATCTTAGAGAAGTAAACACGTTTTCATAATAGTATGCACCATATTGACATTAAGTCATCACACAAACCATCCAAACCATCACATTAATCCAAACTTGATCACAAAAGACCAACTCTACCATAATGAACCATGGATACTCTTGTTAGTACTAAACACCTACTGGATTTCCGTACTATAAAAATCAAAACCCAACTCAATAAACCAACCCATCGTGTAGTACTCGAGAAGAGCTTTCCAACGATATTTTACACGACTAAAACGGAGTCCGAATGAAGAAGTTATGACCTCCGGAAGATTTTACGTAAAAATACACAAATTCAGAATTTGGGCTCTTACACGACTCGTGTACCACTACACGACTCGTGTAAGAACTTTTACACAAGTCGTGTAACAGTACACGACTCGTGTAGAAAAACACCCCTTCAGAATCTCTCCTTACACGACTCGTGTACCCCTACACGAGTCGTGTAATCAGCCCAGAAATCTCATTTTGGCTGAAAACAAAATACTCCCTTCATCTCACCAACCCAAAACACTAACCTTATCAACCCTCAACATTTTCAACCCTTACAAAGGCTACAAATTCAGCCCAAACACCATACAAACACCAACTTCTATACCCTTCCTAATACTAACAAGCTATGTACAAGTTTTTACTATTCCCTCTGTTTCACAAGTATCATTATAATTTTTAATATACTAATATACCCACTTTAGGATACTTTCACTTCTTTCCCCGTCCCATAAATAATAGTATAATTTTATAATACATTTATTTAACATTTAACTAAAGATATTATTTTACCGTCCCACGAGTAGGAGTATAATATATAAACCATATATAATGTTGCATCCTCTCAAAATTCCCCAAAACCAAAACTACTATACCCCTATACTCACTTCCCACAAATAACAAGTCTATAACCAGTTTACTACTCCCTCTGTCTCAATTTTACAAGTATATAAAAATTATTACTACTCCCTCCGTCCCAAAATTACAAGTATATAAAAGTATACCCAAAACATTATTTTATAACATATAAAGCATATATAGCATACTTATGACCATTTTAACATTTAAAGGGGGGATTAGTAACTTACCTATTTTTCCGGAAAAAGTGTCAAGAAAAATAATATTGATCGGTAGAAAGAATCTATTCAACACCCTGAACATTTATATATAATTAGATTTGAAAATGGAGTAGTAAATTAAAATACGGAAAATTAACAAAACAAAATGTTACCTTTTCTTTCTTTCTTCAACAATGGAGGAAAATAAAATTTTGTGTGTGAGTGTGTGAGGAGGTGGGAGACGCAGGGAGAGGGAGGGGGTGATAAGGATGGGTTTATGCTAAATTCAAATTTTCATTTAAACCCCTCCACTTCCAAATTGAACAACCAAGCCCCTCAACTCACATTTTCAATAAAACCCCCATAATTTCCCACTAACAACTTAACTCCCCAAATAAACTTTACTACTAACATTTTAACTAACTCAAATAATCATATAAGATGTGCAAATTCATTTAATATGATGCAACAAATAAAATGCACACATAATTTTAAATTTAAAATTCTCAAAAATATAAAATAATTATAAAATAAATAAAACGGATTTTTGGGGTCGTTACACTCACTCCCCCTTAAAGAAAATTCGACCCGAATTTTAGGATTGCTTACCTCCATTCTCAAACAACCAAGATACTTACTTTCATTTCAATCCCGAAATTCCATACTGAGTTCAATATCCTCTAAAACTTTAGACATATCGGAGAAGAATCATAAACACAATTGCGTGGCATCAACACATGGAATTCATTATCAACCTCGTCGAGAGAAGGAAGTAACACAGGACGATAAACTCAACCTCTAGCTCTTTCCAAAATCTCAAAAGAACTGACATATTAAACAATTCCACGAGAAGTAAAGGTATATCCCTCGAATTCTTAGAATCAACTAAACAAGTTCTCAAGAATCTGAATGGTTATTTCTAACTGACCATCTGACTGAGGGTGAAAGTCATACTAAGTCTCAATTCCGAACCCCAGGTCTTCTGAAATGCTTGCCCAAATCAAGATGTAAATAAGGAACCCATATCTATTACCATGCTCGTAGACATACCATGAAATCGAACTATCTTCTGAACAAATCACTGACAACTGATGATTTACTTCCAGATTATTCACAACTCAAGGACTTAGTTGAATACTTAGAATTCCTCGCATCAAACAATTAAAGATAACTCCTCGAATTTATCTCAATACTCTACTTCTACTTGAATTCAGAATTAAATTGGTCTTGTGTATCCCTTCAAGTATCTATAGTTGAACTCCGTTATACATGTTTAATTCCACTAAGTGTTGACTACATACTCTGCTATAGAAGTTAAAATTCCATCACTAGCCACGAACAAAATCTTATTGTCTGACATTATTCATTCCACGAGTAATTTTCGATAGTTGATATTATTCAAAAGAGTAGAAATTTAAAGCTTTCACAATCGCAAGGTCACACCATGTCTCAACTCACGAAGACTCCAAAGTGTTAATTCCTCTAACATTCCCTATTTAGTTTTATCACCCATGAACTATAAGTCAATGAATTCTCTAACACAATACCTTTCCCGATGATATAATATGGTAAACACTTCAAATCTAACTCCATCAAAGTCATTCACTAATGCAATGGATGTATAATCGCAATAAATCTCAATTTATGGGTAGGATAATTTTGTTGATAAGGAATCAATCTTCTCAAAGCACACATTGTTACCATACCATCCTGAAGCAATGAACATCTCAATCACTCTTTAAGGCATCTCTATGAATAATGAATTTATCAAATCCACTATAAGGGTAAGCTTGACATATCCACTAGAAATTAGTAACACTAATCATATCCTCTAGATAACTGTAGTACTAGTTAAATCCATTAAGCAATATCAATACTGAAGTTGTCATCAACTCTCGATTCATCAATTAACACTCGCAACAATTAAACTCGTTCACTCTTACCAATCCATCGAGATAGTGCATCTTTCTGTGCTATGTAGTTAACAGTGTAGCTACCTTAGAAATCCATCAATGAATCCTCAACCCTATGCCTGAGTTGAAACTTTCCTCAAAATAATATATCCTCTAATATGAAGACATTCTGCCCTGATTTTACAAACTGCTACCGCTCTCAAAGAACTCAGACTAGGATTACTTATACAATTCAACGTATCCAACAATACCACTGAAGCAGGTGAGAATTCAAACTATATAACCACCATTCATGATGTCCATACCCGATATAAAAGCCATCTTTGAAATATACTCAACTAAAATTCTCAACAAATGATAATTACTTCAAATCAACCACTAAACAATTACTAATCTCTGATGTTGCTCAAACATAGCACCCAACCACTCAAGATCACCCAAGGTTCTCCTCAAGAACAAGTACCACTCAAGGGAAATAAACTTAAAATCTCACAAGGAAAAGATATCTTTCAATTTAAATGCAAATTTTTCACTACTAACTCCATAAACTAACTACCAGGCACAAGCTTGCAACAACAATTTACAAATTTCTTAATGCCTAAATAGCATGAAAGCTAAACACATATATATACCCTGTTTAACTAAAACACACTAGCATATAAAATTCCACCACCATAACATCAAAATCTCGTGATGACAACATCACTAAACCGGCAAATAAAACATGCCCAAGAATACGCACATCACAAGTATACGACACTTTATCGGTCGTCTAACACTCCCCTTAGGAAGACACATCTAACACATAAGGTAAAGACTCAGAAGACACATGCAATCAAGAAGCACAATGCACAAACACACAAGTATGCGAAGAGCCAGGGTCTATAAGTGTGTGTGCTCTCACACTAGACATAGAAATTATACCTCCAGTCACATTAGAAGAATCTGAAATCTGTTGTTGATTGATGGAAGAAACACGATCTTGCACCTTAACCTTTCCTGAAGCATCCCTCTTTGGCCCCGAGATGACCCAGCTGCACTTCCCGATAACTGATTCTTAAATCTAAAGCAACTTTTCTGAAAGTGACCCAACTGACCACAACTCAAACATTTGCCTTGCTTCTTCCAACATTTTTCTTCTAAATGTCCCATCCTTTGACAGTAGTTACATACTCGTTTACTTCGAGTTCCTCTATTATGCGGCCCTTGAAAAGATACTCTAGCTTGCGAAGGTGTTCCTTGATATTCTCTACTATCTCCACGCTGGGGTTGCGGTTTTACCTGTTCTCCTCGTTTTGTCACATCTGAGGTTTCAATCTTGGTTTTATGCTCCTTTATATCGTCAATGATTTTCATGACAGCTTCAAACATACCTTGGAACAGTGCTCGAACCTCTTCTCTAGCGTTACCCGACCCTGAAGGCCCTGACTGATTCCCTTCGGTGCCAACCATTTTCAATAAGTACCTGCATAAAACTCTCAACGTTACTTACCCTATACACAACTACCCTCCTAGGTCCTTTAGTCATTCTAGACCATCTACAACCTAGCTCTGATCATTCTAGACCATCTACAACCTAGCTCTGATACCAACTGTCGCGCCCCGACCCGTGGTCCTACTTGGCCCACGCCCGGGACACGCGAGGAAGACGTCGTAAAGCAACTCTAAGAAAATTTTTCGAAATATATTTTCATAAAAAGGTTCACACAACCAAAACGTTACCAACATGACTTTAAGTCACAAAACCAACTTTCTCAAATGAGTACTTAGCCACCTGGCTATAACAAACTTACTTAAAAATTTACAAACCCGAACACCTACTAAAAGAGATGATACAATTAACTGAGTCACGGTTACACTACCCTAAAGGTATTACATTTACATAATGTATCCTTTATACACATCACTTCCCAAAAGTCTTACCAAATATCTCTTTACCAACGTCCTCCCTGTGCTGTGACCTATTCCCTGGACTCCTTCTTATCTAAAACGGTAAACAAATAAGGGGTGAGAATAAATCTCAGTAAGTTACTAAAATGCAACTACATTACATGCTAATATGATGATCATAAAGAAACAATATTAACAAATAAGCGTATAACACATAGCACATAACATGAGAGGCTCCCTATCGCCAACCGTCCCATACCGGTTGGAAATAACGACCAACTCATCATGCAACACATAAAGCGGAAATAAACACTCATACGTGGATACTGAGCCAAGGTTCTCAAACCAAACAATAGCCATCTGAGAGGCATCAACTGAGCAGCATCGAAGAGCTGAAACGGGTTCCGGAACCAAACAACAACAACAACAACGGGGGGAAAATGACACAAAGTCATAACCCAAAGTGCCCAACCTTTGGCCTAAGGAAGGGGGTTAAAAATGGGAAACCAATGATAGGAGCCTTATAAGGTACTTGGCTCGGAGACCATTATAATCCCTATCACTGCCCAACACACACAAAAGTACCAGCTGGACTTTAGACACAACCGAAGCAAAGAAAACTTGCTTAAACAACAAACGGGGTATGATTCCAAAGTAGGGAACCACACAAGCTCATCTTAGAGAAGTAAACACGTTTTCATAATAGTATGCACCATATTGACATTAAGTCATCACACAAACCATCCAAACATCACATTAATCCAAACTTGATCACAAAAGACCAACTCTACCATAATGAACCATGGATACTCTTGTTAGTACTAAACACCTACTGGATTTCCGTACTATAAAAATCAAAACCAACTCAATAAACCAACCCATCGTGTAGTACTCGAGAAGAGCTTTCCAACGATATTTTACACGACTAAAACGGAGTCCGAATGAAGAAGTTATGACCTCCGGAAGATTTTACGTAAAAATACACAAATTCAGAATTTGGGCTCTTACACGACTCGTGTACCACTACACGACTCGTGTAAGAACTTTTACACAAGTCGTGTAACAGTACACGACTCGTGTAGAAAAACACCCCTTCAGAATCTCTCCTTACACGACTCGTGTACCCCTACACGAGTCGTGTAATCAGCCCAGAAATCTCATTTTGGCTGAAAACAAAATACTCCCTTCATCTCACCAACCCAAAACACTAACCTTATCAACCCTCAACATTTTCAACCCTTACAAAGGCTACAAATTCAGCCCAAACACCATACAAACACCAACTTCTATACCCTTCCTAATACTAACAAGCTATGTACAAGTTTTTACTATTCCCTCTGTTTCACAAGTATCATTATAATTTTTAATATACTAATATACCCACTTTAGGATACTTTCACTTCTTTCCCCGTCCCATAAATAATAGTATAATTTTATAATACATTTATTTAACATTTAACTAAAGATATTATTTTACCGTCCCACGAGTAGGAGTATAATATATAAACCATATATAATGTTGCATCCTCTCAAAATTCCCCAAAACCAAAACTACTATACCCCTATACTCACTTCCCACAAATAACAAGTCTATAACCAGTTTTACTACTCCCTCTGTCTCATTTTACAAGTATATAAAAATTATTACTACTCCCTCCGTCCCAAAATTACAAGTATATAAAAGTATACCCAAAACATTATTTTATAACATATAAAGCATATATAGCATACTTATGACCATTTTAACATTTAAGGGGGGATTAGTAACTTACCTATTTTTCCGGAAAAAGTGTCAAGAAAATAATATTGATCGGTAGAAAGATCTATTCAACACCCTGAACATTTATATATAATTAGATTTGAAAATGGAGTAGTAAATTAAAATACGGAAAATTAACAAAACAAAATGTTACCTTTTCTTTCTTTCTTCAACAATGGAGGAAAATAAAATTTTGTGTGTGAGTGTGTGAGGAGGTGGGAGACGCAGGGAGAGGGAGGGGGTGATAAGGATGGGTTTATGCTAAATTCAAATTTTCATTTAAACCCCTCCACTTCCAATTGAACAACCAAGCCCCTCAACTCACATTTTCAATAAAACCCCCATAATTTCCCACTAACAACTTAACTCCCCAAATAAACTTTACTACTAACATTTTAACTAACTCAAATAATCATATAAGATGTGCAAATTCATTTAATATGATGCAACAAATAAAATGCACACATAATTTTAAATTTAAAATTCTCAAAAATATAAAATAATTATAAAATAAATAAAACGGATTTTTGGGTCGTTACAAAGACCCCTCCCTCAAAGTTGATGTGACCTCATCGCGCACTTATACTCGTGTGTTTCTTCACAATTTTCGCCATGAAGTCAACAATTTTGATTACTGCATGTTCTGGGCTGCTGATCCCATTGAAGTTTTTGAGGACATTCACCCTGAAGATCAAGGATCTCCTCCTGTCTCCATTGGTGAACTTTTTGAAGCTTCCTCCTCTGAATCTGAATCAAAAATTGAATCCTTCTTTGAGCCGGTCCCAAGCAAAGTAGGCGACAAGGAGAAAGGCAAGGGCATTGCTGCTGATGCGCCTTTGCGCAAAAAGAAGAAGGCCAGCAAATCTACTGCTGCACCTGGGATAACCATTAAAGAGCCTACTGCGCAAACTCCGAAGCGCAAGGCTACTTCGGACCCTAAGCCTCCTAAGAAAGCAAAGAAGACCAAGGCTCCTGCTCCTGAAGAAAAAGGAAAAGCCAAGGCTGCTGCGCCAGTTAAGAAAGAAGAACAACAAGGAGAAAAAGGCAAAGAAATCAAGAACCCTACTGGATGAGTCTGATAAAGACATTCAAGTAGAAGCTGATGTTGATGCTGCGCCTCCTACTGCTCCAGAATCAAAGCGCACATCTACCCCTCCTGCGCCTAAGACAAAACGAGCCTCTACTCCTCCTCCTGCGCCTCAAGAAGAAGATGAATTTGAAGGTGATTTCAATGATCCTCTCCTCAGCCCTTCCAAATCTACTGGAACTTCAAGGCTGCTCAATCTCAGGGGGAGAAGCAAAAGGAGACTGCAAAGCCCATGCGCAATAATACTACTAGTGAGGATGAAGTCCCACTATCTGCAAAGAAGTCTACTCCCAAGCGCCGGGTTAAGAAGGTTGCTACCAAGAAACGTGTCTCAAACCATAATGTGGAAGATTTATCTGATGAATCAGATCCTCCAAGGCATTCTCGTCCGCGCTCTGAAAAGTCTGCGCGTGATATAGCAAGGGAAGCAAGACTTGCTGCTGTTGCGCATAGGAACGTTGCGCAGCAAGCCCCACCAGTCTTTATTGATGGTGAAGGCTTTGCTCATGATGCGCCTGATCCTACTGTTTATGAGGATGCGCCTATAGTTGAAGATGGCGAAGACTCGAGCTCAGAAGATTATGAGGTCCATCGTTCTCCTATCCATGCGCATCACTCTCCTGTTCATGCGCCAAAGCCTCCTGCTGCTGCTGTCACTCCTGTGCAACCTACTGGAGCATCACAGACTTCTCCAATTATTCCTGCTGTAACTCCAGCAACTGCTCCCTCCGATCCCTCAAGTTCATCAACTGACATGTGTCAAATCTTGGCCATGCTCCAGACTATCCAGGCTAATCATTTGCTGCGCAAAACCCAGCACTTTCAGGTGGTCACTGCGCAAACTAAGATTCAAGAGCAACTGGATGCGCAGTCTGCACGGCTCGATGCGCAAGCCAGTTTCCTTCAGGCTATTGATTGTGCCATTAAGGGGGAGAGTTCTGTAACAAAGGCAACTAGTTCTGAAGCTATGCCTCCTCCCTCAGGTTCTACTGCTGCGCATGCATCTGGTTCTGGTGCTGCGCCCTCTCAAGATTTTGATCTTCTGCGCCAAGATATCCAGCATGACTTCGACATAATCTCTTCTGCGCTCACTAAGATCCCCTCTGTGTATGGGTTGAATGAAGCTCTGTTTTCCTTAGCCAAAACCATCACAAAAATCATTCAGATTGAGTCTGCTAAAGTCATCAAGTCTATTGACAATTTTGCGCCTACTACCTCCAGCTCCTCCTTCATTGATGCGCTCAAATCTCATATGACTGACTGCTTAGTTCAGTTCAGTGATACTTTTAATGGAAGAATGAACCAGGCTATGCTAGATATGCAAGCCAGTCAGAACATGGTTCAGGATGAGCTAACCAAGACTTTGGTTGATGCGCAGAAAGAAATTCAGGATTCCATGGCTGCGTCCCTTCAATCTTTTGGAAATCAGATGGGGGCGTTTGAAAATTGTTTTAACAGAATTTCTGAAGACATCCAAAGAGATAATGCGCTGATGCGTGACGGTATAAGGACTCATGTGAATCTAGTGGTGGAATACAACGCCAAGTTTCAGCAACTGAAGATTGAGTTGATGAACAAGTTTACAAGCTTGCAAAATGAGATGCGCGAAGCACTGCAGCGAATTCATATAGACTAGACTTTGTAATCTTTTTGTTTTGCTGCGCAATTGTAAGTTTTTGATGCGCAAAGTTTTTTTTTGCTTTAGATTTTTCTTCCATTGTAAAACTTGTACCCTGTAACTCTTACCTTTCAAGTTTTAATGAGAAGAATGCATCATTGCACTTTCACAAAACCTTGTTCAATTCAAACTGTTCGTTTGTAGAACATTGCATATCTTATAAACTTCATACGCATATCCTTAACAACTCATATTTCATTGCATGATGTTTAAACATTCAGTTTAAACGCATACTAAACTTAAACTCATATTATTTGTATGCTCTGAGTAATATTTCTGTCTTTCCTATATTGTAAGTTAATTTCTTTTGGATAGACTAGAAATCTATAGTATTGGCTAGTGTGTACATTGACTTGAGACATGACTTATCATTTTCTATTCTTATGGACATGTTATTATCAAGTACAATGAATTGCCTTTGTTATAGTAGGTAATGGCATCAATCATTTAGGGGGAGATTGTTGGGTATGCTTATCACTTAACCCTCCTACTTTGTTAGAATTGATTGATACCATCACCTAAGTTTATTTTAAGGACTTTAGGACCCTATGTAAGAAGTTTTTATAACTTTAATTTTTAGCTAAGTCCTCTTTATAGACTAGTCTTAGAGGTTAGGGCTGAAGCTTTGGAATCAAGGTCAAAAGAGCAAAAAGCCAATTTTGGTGCGCATACCTCCTATGCGCAGCGCATCCTTCCATGCGCAGCGCATCACCTTCTGCGCATCCTATGCGCATGAGCATCATGCACACGAAAGACCTGCCTTGGTTTCTTCTTTCATCTCTTGACCTACCTTTGTATAACTTGGAAAGCGTCATCTCAAGCTACGCTTTCGAATGAGCCAAAGTGCTGATGTGGACAAACGACAAATCAAATACACTCAGCATACACGTAGATGGAGACGCGCCTCTAGTTTGAATTTCAAATATAAAGACAGCTGTCATCCTTCTAGAAGAAGTTTGAAATCTGTCAACTTGCTGTCTCCAACGGCTATAAAGGACACGTGCGCACCAATCACATTGTGACAGCACATCATCCTTGCTCTGCTTCCCAACGGCTATTTCTTGGAGCTCAGCTATAAATAGCAAGCTC
Organism: Campanula takesimana; assembly: GCA_026119855.1. Classification (NCBI taxonomy): domain Eukaryota; kingdom Viridiplantae; phylum Streptophyta; class Magnoliopsida; order Asterales; family Campanulaceae; genus Campanula; species Campanula takesimana. Next base: position 204,473 of record JAOWBW010001386.1, on the reverse strand, counting down.
ATCCTCATTTTCCAAGTTGCTTGTGAATTGCTAAAGAATTGCTTCCAAAGAGAAAGTTTGAAAATTTGAAGATTGCCTGCTCATTTCCAGAATTCTCAAGAACAACCTTCTCACCTTCATACACAATCCAAGCCCAGATCCTATAAAGCCTTTGTAACACCAGAATCTTGTGCTCTCCATCTCATAGATTCAAAGAGCCCAGATTTCTGATACACACACTCACCTCTTGAAGTTCCGATCTTATCGATCATACTTCTAGAGAAACACCGGTTATTGTCTAGGATTTTGTTCATTCATAGATTATAGATCTTTGAGATAGTTTGTTCTAAATCGTTGTAACTTGTAACTCTCTCATATAATAAGATATCCATTAGAAATCCAAGACTAACCATCTTGGTAGAGGACGTAGATCTTTTCCCGATCGAACCTCTCCAAATAGCTTGTCTATTGTTTGTGCTTTTCATTCTACATTTTAAGCTATACTCATATATTGTTTTGTTTGATCCTTGTAGATTGTCCTGCATCGTTCTAAGTGTGTTTGTGAGCTTTTTGCCTTAGTTCCATCTTGCGCCTATCTTTAAGCTAAAACTTAGTGCGTGCGTATTTATACTTCTGCGCATACTCCCTGCGCATAAGTGACTGCTTTAAAACTTCCGCTGTGTATTTCACACTCTTGCTGCACGCTATACTTAGCCAAATTAAGAGTCGTGCGCATTTGCCATTGCTTTGCAAAAGGGTTTGAAAAGAATTTTAAAAACGCTATTCACCCCCCCTCTAGCATTTTTCATACCCTTGTTGCCCTTCTGGGACCAACAATAAATAATTCAAATAATTAATTAAGCAATTAAATAAATAAATAATCATTTTATTACTAAGAAAATAGAGACAGGTTTTCGGGTCGTGACAATCTTAATTTGATGATAGCCCGAGTAAGCGTCCAAGAAACTGAGTGTTTTGTGACCAGCTATGGAATCGACGAGTTTATCTATTCTGGGGAGCGGGAAGCAATCTTTAGGGCAAGCTTTGTTAAGGTCGGTAAAATCAACGCACATTCTCCACTTGCCGTTGGCTTTCTTGACCATCACAACGTTAGCTAGCCAAGATGGGTAGTAAGCCTCCTTAATTATCCGGGCTCGTAGTAACTTGCTCACCTCTTCCCTGATAGCTGTTTGCTTGTCAAGTGAAAAAATCCTGCGCTTCTGTTTAATTGGCTTCACGCTTGGGTCGAGGCAGAGCTCATGTACGGCTATCTCCTCCTTAACCCCTCTCATGTCCTCAACTTTCCAGGCGAATACATCTAAGCTTGCTTTCAAAAGGGTGATCAAGTTAGCCCGTTCGTCTTGGGACAGCTGCTTCCCAATCTTGACTACCTGCTCTGGGAACTCGGGGTTGATCGGAATCTCCTCGAGCTCGTCGATCGGCTTGAGCTCGGGCCCTTCTCTGAATTGGAGGGTGTCTACAATTATGTCTGTGATTCTTTCCACGTCTTCACCGGCTAAAGTGGGGGCCTCACTCTTTATGAGACCGATCATGCTGCTCTTCACGATCCTCAGCTCCTTTTCAATCTCTTCATCCGTTTTGATCTCGCTTACTGCGCCGACCAGCATTGTCTCCGACGCTCTTTTTGCTTTGACCTCGACTCCAACGGAGTCTTGCTTGATCTTTCTCTTCATCTTCCTCGTTTCCATCAGGTACTCCAGAAATTCCTGGGCTCGGCTCCGCAGACAACCCACTCCGGCCAGAGTTGGAAACTTGACTCGCTGGTGAGGTAAGGAAACAACCATCCCAAGCTTGACTTGGCTCGGGATCCCTAAAATAGCATGGTAATCGCTCGCCACATCAATGACCATGAAGGTGATCGTTTCCTGGACCTTATAAGGTGAAGTACCTATCTCAACGAGGAGGCTCACGGTCCCTTTGACATCCACCTTATGATTTGTAAACCCTTCCAACCGACCTGCATAGGGGGTCAGCATGCTATCAGACAAGTCCATTTCTTTGAAGCATTTATAATACAATATATCCCGGGCAGCTCCGGTGTCCACCAGAAGTCGGCTCGTTTCACAATTGTCAATTCTTCCCTCCAGAATGATGGATTGTTCTCTTGCTATTTTACTGGCCGCGAGCTCGTTTGGGGAGAAGGAAATGGTTTCCTCCATTTTATTGTTCCAAGCTGGCACAAAGGGTACCTTTTTAAGACTGTAGATTTGATTCTTCAAGGCAGTGATCGACAGGGCTTCATCGTGGATCACCCCAATCCTTTTCCTAGGTGGTCGCTCCTGCCGTTGTCGGTCTTCGTAATTTTCCTTGGTATCATGGCCTCTGGCGTCGCGACCTCGCTTAACATCTCTCTTGATGAAACGATCCAATTCTCCCTGATCCACTCTCTGCTGAATGGCTCTCTTTAATGACAGGCAGTTCTCCGTGCCCAAAATCCTTGTGGAAGGCGCACCATTTTCCTGAAGCTCTTCTCCCTTCCTCGTTTCCCACCATGGGACGAGGGGGGAACATCTCTATCAAATTCATGATTTCCTTGTGGGATCTGTTCAGCGGAGTGAAAGCCTCCTCATTGATCTCCTTCCTTTCCGTACTCCTGGTTCGGTTCTTGCCCCTTTGTAAGTACCCCAATCTGAAACCGACCTATCTTAGAGGTAGCCTTAGCACCGTTTCAGGGATAATCTAATAGGCCAAGACCTCCCTAGGATAAGCTATAAATTCCAGGACTACTCTGGTATAAAATTGGAAAAATCCAGAAGCTCGCCAGGCTGAGCCGTACGGATGCTTTGGGTACTAGAGGGGCCTAGCCGTACGGCTGGTTTGGGCACCCTCAGTCCCTATAAATAGAACCCCTTGGTGATCATTTCAGGGAGGGGGAGAAACATTAGGACTAAGGTAACTCTGTCGAATTCACCTTAGAATAGTGTGAGTAAGAGTGAACAAAGAGTGAAAGAGAGAAAGGAAGATTGGCCTAAACCAAGATAGGTAAAGCCACCTCCTCCCCCTCCCTTCTCTTCATCTAAGAACTCTATTTATCTTTGATCTTGTTATTTATTGTTGATCTTTACATTCTTGCAAGTCTTGTCCATTCAAGCAATATACATATATCTATTATTATTTATATTTCCTAGTCCAAGCCATGAGATGATCAAAGGTGCCCTCCATACTTTGTGTGGAAGAGGTTCAAACCTAGTTTGATCATGGCTTGTTGATTGTTCATTTACATTCTTGTCATGGATGATGCTCTTGTTGTTCATTTTGCTCATTTTAAGCTATGATGATCATGTTGAGGATAAAGTCTCAATCTTTATCCTCATCACCTTGATCTAGCCCAAAATTCCCAAGTTTGGGTAATAAAGATCCAATCTTTATGGTTTTTTCTTGTCCCTAAAGGATTAATCTTGCCTAGAAGATCCATTTTGATGGTAAAGTTTCAATCTTTACTCATCAAATGGTCACTATGGCTCAAGAGGGCATATTGGCCACCTTTTTCATGTTTCTCCCATGATTGCCTTTGATCATGCCCAAACTCTTGTTTTGGGAGGTTCTTTGATGATCAAATGGCATAGGAATGAGTTGTTAATGTAGTTTTGTGTTGGAATAACAAACTGGAATCAGAACAGTTTGGTCCAGTTCAAGCAGAATGCTCTGTTTCTGCCTAGAACTGGACTGTTGCTTGAATAAACTGTAAAATCCCAGGAGTAGTCTCCCCATCCGTACGGCTACTTTGGCCGTATGGGGAGATTGACCATTTTGCCCTTCTGTCTTCTGTTTTCTTGTCAAACAAACCCTTTTCAGTTGAAAAGATAAATAAAAAGTTAAAACAAAGATTTTCCGTTAAAACACACACACACACACATGCACTTTTGTTAACTAATAAGGGAGACTCGGCTTTGTCCGAGGCAACTTGGGAGGATGTAAAAACTCTTCCCAAGTTGTAACCTGATCTCCGAACCTTTGAACTCAAACCTTTGTCGTTTTGTTGGGTTTAAAATTAACAAAATGTGGCGACTCCGTTAAATTGGTCCGGTTCCCGCGTTTGGTATTTCGCCCTTGAAACGTGCTCGTGTTTTTTTTGGGGCGGGATCCTTACAGTGGCGACTCCGCTGGGGAATAGAGTGCATTCGGACTTCTTTCTAGAAGGTTCGGGGGCATTCTTGTGTGGGTCAAACTCCCGTTCCCGTTAGTTGACTTCTTGCATATTTGTGTGTGTTTGATGTTTCTGTTTGAACTGTTTTGAGTACATACGTTCTGGAAATACAATAAACTGGGGCTTGATGATCAGAAGTCGGAGAAACTGAGAAAAATCTTCATCCTCTTGCTTTAGCCGTACGGCTACTTTGGGTAGGGGCCAGAATGTTGCCAATTAACAGTTTGGTGCAGGGCTGCAACATCCTGGGTGCCCCTCTGCTTCTACTTGTCCAGGTTCCAAATTTACATTCTTACTTGTGCACATTACCTTCATTCTTTTGGCCAAAACTTGGTTTTAAAAGGTAATAAAACTTGGTTATGCATGATCTTTTGTCAATAAAATGGTTTCCAAAACCTCATCGTGCATAATCCTTTTTGTAAGGGTTTTTCTTGAGTCTTCTTGTTGTGCACAAATTGCTTTGTACAAAAGGGTTTCAATGTAAAATATTTCTTTTGCAAAAGTTTGATTCAAAATTCTTTGTTGTGCACAACTTGGTACATGTACAAGTTTTGGTCTTTGTTTGCTTATATTCCTTGATTTGTTGTGTATAAATTGCTCAATCCATGCTTGTTCATACTTGTTCATATCTTGCTTATGCCATACTCATGCTATCGAAAAACGAATTGAAAATCTCTCTTTTTACTAAAAAAGGAGCATAGAATGACTTCACACCACGCGCACTTGACCGTGCACGTTCCAAATACCCTTTAAACCCGGGGTGGATGCCACGATGCAGCTCGTTGGGTGCTCTTGTTCCCTTCGATGCGCGCACGGGTCCATCCCACCTTCCCTTCCGAACCGAGTCAACCACACTTGTCCGTGACACACAAATACCGTGACTATGGTTGGTTTTTGGTCTAGTTCACGTTACCACATCCTTGATACATGCTCAAAGCTAATTGTGGCCAAATTAATGCCCGAGTTGTGACTCCTTGATGTAATTCAAGCGTGGCCTAACCATCCCACCTTCCCTTCCGAACCGAGTTATTTTAATCATCCTTAAGCCCATGGTCAAGGATCGAGATGCCTCATTCAAAATGAGGTCATGTCGGAATGTCGGTGCAGCCTTCGGTGTAGCCTTCGGAGAAAAGTCTCGATCCCGACTGGGGCTTAACCATGATTAGGATGACCCGCGTATTGGGAACCTTGCGACGCACTAGACCCTAGGTTCGTTTCTTTTGGTGGGTGGAAGCCGCTTGCCCTATAGGACCCTCGCTCGGGATAGTCCGTCTATGGGAGCGTGCAAGACAGGTGAAAAACGAGGGGTCTATAGGCGTAGTGATGGCCTCCACTGATCCAGGGTTTAGATTAGTTGCGAAAAAGAAGAGAAATCTTTTCCAACCATTTAGGAATAAAAATGTGTTTTAAGTAAACTTGAATGATTTATTAATTGCGCGTTGCATGAGCTTGCTCCGTTTTTGCTTCCTGTCTTTGATACATTGCATTGTTTCGCTAACCAGTGTCACCCCCGTTAAGTCTTTGGAAGGATCCATGTTATCCTTCAAAACCTCCGTCAAGTCCCGTTAAGCCTTTGGATGGATCCATGTTATCCTACAAGACTTTTGATTAGTCCCGTTTAGTATTTGGAAGGATCCATGTTATCCTTCAAGACCTCCGTCAAGTCCCGTTAAGTCTTTGGAAGGATCCATGTTATCCTTCAAGACCCTCGTTAAGATCCCCGTTGAGACCCTAGGCAAAGTCCCCTAGGTCCCCGAAAAGATCCCCGTTAAATTCTAAGAATAGTCCCCTAGGAAGCCAGTCAAGTCCTTGGATGGATTCTCGTTAATACATTAGTCGTGTTCGTCCTTCCCTCTTAAGATTCTAAACCCGTTCGAACTACGGTGACCTGAGCCTCTCATCACGTGGGACCCCCTCCCTCATGGTGAGGGGAACGTAGGCAACTTCAGCCCGGTCAAATATCCCAAATAGAGACACGTGTGTCTTTAACCCAAGTGTTCACCCAATGTTTACCCGAGCCTAAACTACCTTTTTTTTTCCGTGGCTTAAATGAAGTGGAAGAGAGCATCATGTCGCCTACTGGTGCGTGTGGAGTCAGAAAGTTCCCCGGTCACTACAACCACTCCGATCCGGTACCTCAGAAAGATCACTTCAGTGGACAGTAGCTTGAAAATGACGCCGCGGATAATTCGGATGGCCTAACGAACGAAGAGTTGTTCCAAGCTTCAGAAACCCCCGGGGCTGAGAAAGAAGTCATCACAGATAGCCATAGAGAAACGCAAACTCCGTCTGATGAGTCGACGAGGCAAAGAGGTGTTACAGCTCTGTTTCAAATTGATGGGCCATTCACCAAGGTGACCAACCATAATGAAAGGGTGGAAGCTACCCGACCCCCGGATTGTAACCAAAGATTTCCCCCTCCATCTCATCAAAATACCGAGACCTCCATTTCTTCGCCCCAACACGCCGTCGTCCACAACGAGCCTCTCACTCAAATCTTCCTCACTCCGCCTCATCCCAAATCCAACATCTCCCATAAGACACCTCCTATAAAACCCCAAACACAACCCACTCAAAATGCCCGCAAACCACTGTTCACACCAGTTACGCCTCAAGCATCATACTCACAACACCTTCCCAATCGTGTCCCTTCTCGATTCAATGCCATCAACCAAGTCACCAGAGATCAGTCACTGTTTAAACCATATATGGATACCCGACCAGGCATCACTAACTTTCCTCCACCAGATTTTCCGATGAGATTCCGGGGTGGCCCGTATCATTTCTATAATCCAAGACCTTTTGGACCACAAGCTCCTTGCATGCCTCAAATGTATATTCCTGCAAGAAACCAAGGTTATGGGTATTCCTACACCCATGCACTTCCACAGAATCCTCATGTTAGACCTCAGTCGGGTACGTTGTTGGGAAAAAGAAGGCAAATGGAAGCTAAGTTTGAAAGGACACTCGATGGGCACCCTTTTGCATTGAGTAGCGGTGATTCTCATCCCCACCACACTCCGGTCAACAATGAAAAAAAAGCCAAGGGCCGAGCCAAGCTCCATTTCACAAAGTTTGAGGATTTCGGAATGCCCATAAGCAAAGTATTTGAAGGATTGGTCAAACAAGGCCTCATGTGGCCCCTCGAAGATTTTCGGCCAAAGAATCTTGACAAACGTCGAGACAAGACCCAAAGGTGTGCCTTTCACAACTACCACGGCCATGATACCAATGATTGCACCGCCATAAGATGCATTATCTCGAAACTAATTGAGAAGGGGAAGCTTGGACACCCCCACACCCCCGACACAGCCAATGACCCGAGCGTCAACATGCTTAAATATGTGACTTCCCCGATGATCGATAAATGGAGTGGTGTCCGCCCCAAGGAAAAAGAGCCCATGGTTGACAGAGTTGTCAATCCCAAAGTGGGAGAGCCTATTTTGGAAAAATTGAAAAAATCAGTGTCCCAAATGGTGGTTCCTAAAATCAGCAAAGCCGAAACGATGGAAGGCGTTTGGAAAAGATCAGTGGCACAGAAAATGTCTGAAGGGCCGAATGCCCCGGGTTGGGGAATGAATGGTGTTGCGGTTGCCACAGCAAATGACGGAGTTCCGAAACCTCTCCTATCAACCTCCCCTTAGAAGGAGTCTATTTTCATCCTTAGGAAGAGCCAGTTGCTTTTAGGGCGTATGATAAGTCTTTAGGAAAAGTCGGTTAAGATGTCTGTTAGGTTTGGTTAAAGTCTTGACTCCCCGGTTGATGCCATGTGGTGACCATTTTGGGTCCATTGTCAGTTCTCTTAATAAGATTATTATTGCCATTTTTGCCTTGTCAAAAGCTTACAAAAAAAAAATAAAAATAAATAAATAAAAAATGTGTGTGAGTCTTTCACTCAAAACAAAGGTGTGTCTTCCAAAAATAAAAAAATAAATAAAATAAAAAAATAAAAATAAAAAAATGGAGATCAAGTTTTCTTAAAATAAAAGATCAAGTTTTTCCTAAAAAGCAAATCCGATAATGAAGCATTTTTCTCAAATCATGGTTATAATTTCACCTTGAGGTTTAATATGCTAAAAGTCCTTCGCGGTTCTGTCCACTGGAAGCATTGACCAAGGAGCCCACATCCGAATTGGCGTTCGAAACAACCGTCCACATGAGCAATGAGATCAAACAATTGGGACACCGTCTACAAGAAGAAGCCCAAGCTTCGGAAGGCCAAAGGCGGTTACATCACAGGGAAATCCATACTCTCGCCGAATGCAATGCACGGAGATTACGCACCTTGAAAGGGAATCACCAAAAGGCTTGGCCAACAGGCAAGCTCCCAACTCGCCCTCATGAGTAGACGACCCTGGCAATTGCAACGCCAAGCCAAGTGGAGGCCTCGCGACATCTTTCCCGACGACATGGAACCCGAGTTCCCCGTGGAAGACATGGAATATGCCGCCGACAACCCCTCCAACAACTGTGGAAGAAAATGGATTTTCGTGCTTCATGGGAACCCATCCTTAAAAAAAAAAATGTGAGTCTTCCAGCCTCGTAGGTTCTAGAAAGAAAAAAAAGGAGTCCATTCTGGACCGTGTCTTTTTATTTTTACAGAGTTCCGCACTTGGACATGTATGTACAAAGTTATCTAAATAAAAGAGTCATTTTCCTTCTCTTCTCTCTAGACTTGAGACATTATTTGCAATATATGTTTACTCTTGAAATTGCCTTGCTTGTTATTATCAATTGATTGCTACGTCCCCAAAATGACGAATTGACTTCTAAGCATACTAGTCAATGACGACTCATTAAGGATGAATGGACCTAACACAAATGAAAAGTGCCAAATGCAAACAATTAATCTTGATATGAATAAATGTTGTGATCAATTGGCATGAAGAAACCATCAATGGCAAATCTTCCCTCATACATTACCCCGATACACAACCCGATACACCTTTCCTACAAAAATCCTTGATGCGCATCAAAGGCATCCCGAGGCAATGAAAAGGCGAGGATGTTGTTGCTTAACCACCAAGATTCAACCACGATCGCGCGTGCGCAACCAAGCAAAGGACTTCCCAGATCTTCAAAAGTCAAAGTAAGAAGTGGCAGAATTCCACCAAGGGGCTACAAATGAGCCAATGTCCAAGATAGCAAGTTGGGGCTAATGTTTCCCCTCTCTCTAAAAAAATGATAAGAGAGAAAGAAATGGATAATGGAAAAAGGAAAGCAAATGAATATTGGCAAAGAGGAAGTTTACCTCAAAAGCTCACCAAGTTCACTGCAAAAGTCCACCTCAAAGAACATCCCGAGGAGTTCACCGCAAAGAAAAGCGATCTACATCAGCAAAGCAACAACATCCTTCGAAAGGACACCACCCCAGCAAAAGAAGGCCCCACGGCCGAACTACGGCGACCTGAGCTCCTCAAACTGAGGGGAACGTAGGCAACCTTCGGGTCCGGTCACAGCATGAAATGAATCCATCAAACCTAGATCCTCCCAAAATGACCCGGTTCTCTTCCCTTGGTCCCATCAATGACCAATTTCCCAGATAATGACCAATCTCCCCATAAACACCTTTTGATCTTGCCATTGATCGAATCTTAATCTTAATTGATCACAACATTTATACATGTTAAGGCTAATTGCTTGTTATAATCTTGACTTAATAATAAACATGGTCCATTCCAGCAATCGTTTGATGATATTAACTAGGGCAAGTTTCAAATGTCTCAACAACTCTTCTTCTCTCTACATCTTAGGAAAGAGCTAAACACTTGTATTCTGTCGAGCAAGGGCTTCCTCCCGTTCCATGATAATACATTGTTCACCAAAATAAAGGGACTCTCTCCCGCCTAAATAAAGGCCCTTGCATGTCTCCTCCAAAAGATATATTAAGTCCTCGTTCTATCAAGTAGGCTGGATCACTTATATGAAGAAAAAAAAGAAGAAGAAAGGCACCAAAAAAGTAGCCCGCTAGGTTGAAAACCCGTAAGGGCGGCCTAGGCAAAAAACAGGGTGTGCCATAAAAGACGCAAAAGAGATGCCCGCTAGGTTGAAAACCCGAAAGGGCGGCCTAGGAAGAGTGCGTCATGAAAAAAGGGATGGGTTCCTAACTTCATCAAAGGCCGCGAGACGACAATGGGTCCACGCCAACATCAAAAGTCGGAGGATGACATTGGGGCTACCTCCACAAGGACATGAGGCTACTCCGAGACATTCAATGACATGGGGACTATGCCACCATCAACAGCAACAAGGACATGGGGCTACCCCGACACATTCAATGACATTAGGGCTACGTCGCCATCAATAGGAACAAGGACATGGGGCTACCCCGACATCGATAACAAGAGGTTTCTCTACTCCCGACCGCTCCTAAGAAATGGACAAAGCTCAAAAGGACTTTATGCATATAAAACTCGCGGTTAAGTTAAAACCAAAATTTGACTAAACATGTTTCGTTAAAAGATTTGCCTTAAAAAATAAGCATTTTCAAATTTGGCCATTTGGCATCATTTATCAAAGACAATGTTTCAAGCAAAATGCTTTTGGTCTCCCCTCAAAATGATTTTTCCAAAGTCTTGGACCCTTTTTGTCCACAATGAGTCTTGAAGGTCACCCCTAGGCTCTTTCTCGGTATCAAGAAAATGTGTCAACCATCCCGCAGTGTAGGCTTGACCAAATCTTCGTCCCCCGAGTGACCCTTTAGGTTAAAAAACCTTCGTCCCCAGAGTGACCCCTTTAGATTAAAACCTTCATCCCCCGAGTGACCCTTTAGATTAAAACCTTGACTTAGAATAGTCGTTATAGGCTAGAGCCTTTGTCCCGGCAGTCCTTAGAGGGACGTAAGACCAGTTTTCCCGTCAATCTCCCCAAAGATGGAGTTGACCCCGGTCAAGCTATGACTTAGAATAGTCGTTATAGGCTAGAGCCTTTGTCCCGGCAGTCCTTGGAGGGACGTAAGACCAGTTTTCCCGTCAATCTCCCCAAAGATGGAGTTGACCCCGGTCAAGCTATGACTTAGAATAGTCGTTATAGGCTAGAGCCTTTGTCCCGGCAGTCCTTAGAGGGACGTAAGACCAGTTTTCCCATCAATCTCCCTAAAGATGGAGTTGACCCCGGTCAAGCTATGACTTAGAATAGTCGTTATAGGCTAGAGCCTTTGTCCCGCAGTCCTTAGAGGGACGTAAGACCAGTTTTCCCGTCAATCTCCCCAAAGATGGAGTTGACCCCAGTCAAGCTTAGACTTAGAATAGTCGTTATAGGCTAGAGCCTTTGTCCCGGCAGTCCTTAGAGGGACTTAAGACCAGTTTTCCCGTCAATCTCCCCAAAGATGGAGTTGACCCCGGTCAAGCTATGACTTAGAATAGTCGTTATAGGCTAGAGCCTTTGTCCCGGCAGTCCTTGGACGGACGTAAGACCAGTTTTCCCGTCAATCTCCCCAAAGACGGAGTTGACCCCGGTCAAGCTATGACTTAGAATAGTCGTTATAGGCTAGAGCCTTTGTCCCGGCAGTCCTTAGAGGGACGTAAGACCAGTTTTCCCGTCAATCTCCCCAAAGATGGAGTTGACCCCGGTCAAGCTTAGACTTAGAATAGTCGTTATAGGCTAGAGCCTTTGTCCCGACAGTCCTTAGAGGGACGTAAGACCAGTTTTCCCGTCAATCTCCCCAAAGATGTAGTTGACCCCGGTCAAGCTATGACTTAGAATAGTCGTTATAGGCTAGAGCCTTTGTCCCGGCAGTACTTAGAGGGACGTAAGACCAGTTTTCCCGTCAATCTCCCCAAAGACGGAGTTCACCCTAGTCAAGCTATGACTTAGAATAGTCGTTATAGGCTAGAGCCTTTGTCCCGTCAGTCCTTAGAGGGACGTAAGACCAGTTTTCCCGTCAATCTCCCCGAAGATGGAGTTGACCCCGGTCAAGCTTGGACTTAGAATAGTCACCATAGGCCGTCCCCGACGTAAGCCCAGTAAAAATCTGTCCCGTGTAAGTCAACCCTCTCCTATAGAGTCAAGTTGACCATATCCCTAGCAAGTTAACCCTCTCCCATAGAGCCAAGTTGACCATGTCTCGCCTCTGACCCCTAGAGTCATGCCCCCTTGCGGACCTAAGTAACCCCGCGTACCTCCGAACTACGTTAGGCTTGATTCCCCGCGAACGGGATACGTAGGAATCCTATACCACTAGGTCCAGCCATGCAACCAAAATCGGTTAAAGCCGTCGTCCCGTCAGATTGGGATGCTTATTTCTATCGACAACCCCGCTCCTTCGAAGCGACGTTGCCGAGGGGCTCTGTAAGTACCCCAATCTGAAACCGACCTATCTTAGAGGTAGCCTTAGCACCGTTTCAGGTATAAGCTAATAGGCTAGGACCTCCCTAGGATAAGCTATAAATTCCAGGACTACTCTGGTATAAAATTGGAAAAATCCAGAAGCTCGCCAGGCTGAGCCGTACGGCTGCTTTGGGTACTAGAGGGGCCTAGCCGTACGGCTGGTTTGGGCACCCTCAGTCCCTATAAATAGAACCCCTTGGTGATCATTTCAGGGAGGGGGGAGAAACATTAGGACTAAGGTAACTCTGTCGAATTCACCTCAGAATAGTGTGAGTAAGAGTGAACAAAGAGTGAAAGAGAGAAAGGAAGATTGGCCTAAACCAAGATAGGTAAAGACACCTCCTCCCCCTTATAGACACCCCGCCTTGGACCTCTCACCCCGATTGCACATTTGATCTTGCGTTTCTCCCCATTTTAAGTGTTTCTCGTTAGTTTCTGTCACTTCCGTTAAGTTCCTGACTGACTTCGTTAAGTCCAGGGACTAAACTGAATAACAGGGCTGACTTTCTAGTCCATTCTGTCAAAATTTCCTTCTCTGAGTCGCGCGCCTCCGACAGGAGGAGCCAGACGCGCGCGCCTCCCGCCCCCAAAGCAGGAAGCGCGCGCCTCTGGGCGCCAGTTACAGATTTCTGGCCAGGATTCTCTCCCTTGCTCAATTTACAGGATTTTTCCCGGGAAGGATTTCTTGGTGACTGAGTTTTGGCACCAAAAACACCTCTCTTTCACCTATAAAAACCCCCCTTTACCTCCATTTTTGAGGACCTTGGATCTTTTACTCTAAAAATCTTACACTTTCAACAAAGAAGCCAAATTTCTTACCTTCAAGGCATTTCCAAAGGCATTCATCAAGAAGTGTTTGAAGTCTCTCGAAGACTAGGTAAAAACCATTTCCTTCCTCTTCTCGACTTCATCTCTTTTCTCTTTCTTTTTGTTTTATCAAAGTGCAATCACCCAAATCATTTTGGGACATGACTCTAATGATCACCTCATCTCATTGAGGTTGGTTAAGGAGTTATCTCCTACATTCCAAACTCTATTTTAAAACCCCTTTTTACGATTTAAAGAAGAAGAAGAAGAACATTTGTCATTCATGTAGACTTTGATCAAGAAAGACCAACGTTAATTGGGCGAGATGGGTGTTTCGGTACTTCCCATCTCGTAATCTAACCCCCGAACCTCAAAACAAAGAATCTCTGTTTTCGTAATCAAGCTTAGGCTATTATCAATAGGTTTTTCTTATGTTCCTCAAAACATAGGTGGCGACTCTAAAAACAAGTTAGACATCCTAGGATAACTCACGCGCTCTAGCCAAGCCGTGGTTCCCCCGGGGTATCTACAGTGGCGACTCTGCTGGGGAGACTTTGAGGGTTAAACTTGCATTCTGATCAAAATCTACATCTTTTCTGGGCATTCTGATTCCTGATGGGGGAGGCGCGCGCGTCTGGCCTCTTCAGCCTAAGGCGCGCGCATCCCGCATCAAGGACCAGAATCGCCCGCTTCTTCATGTTCTTCATCTTCTTCTTTTGCTATTCTCCACTAATCATTTCTGCAGGGGTTACAATATACACATAGGACCAGGGCAATCCCCTGAGTCCAAAATCTGACAATCTGACAGGTGTGCCCAAAAGCGCGCGCCTCCCATTAGCATTGCGCCATGCGCGCGCGTCTCGTCTTAACACTCAGAGGCGCACGCTTCTGGGTTGGTTCCCAGGACAGAAACAGGTCTCAGAACAGAGCAGTGTGATGGGGGTGTGGGCACAGTTGCCTGCATCAGTGGTTATTCTGAACTTCGGACTGTCTTAATTTTTGTGTTTTATTTTATCGGTCACACGGGTGATTCGAAAGTTGTAATTATGTGCTTATTTGTTTTTTTTTATTTCTTTTTTTTTTAAATAATAAAAAAAAATATTTTGTCACTTGTTAGACCTCACACTACATGCACATATTCCTATAAACTGCTCACTATCGAGTCGCACAAGTTTAACCCCAAACCCGTCGAGGCCCGTCCTAGAAAGTTTCAAGCTCCACCCGACCTTGACTCTTTCGAAGCGGTAAACCTCAGCCCGTGGCGTAGTTCAAGACTACATGCCGGGGGTGACCTTTGAGCCTCATATTCAAGCCGAGCACAAGCCACATAATTCTAGTTAGGGTCTAACACTCCGTGACTCAAGTCGGTTTTCCATGTACCGAGATTTCCCTAAACTAATGTCTTCAAATCATACATGCCAACTTGTTGAAACGGACGCAATAAAATTCTGTCCCCAAAAGTGGTTATTTTGGATGAAAATAAAAATCCGTCCCCGCATGTATGCTTTACTACATTAATTTAGTTTAATCCCGATACATGTAGGATTCACAAACGCGATGGAATCCGATGAGTATATGGGACCGCGAGATGGTCTGTATACTAGTGTGACGATTCCATTATTTTCTTAGAAAGCCCAAAAATGATCCATTCCCTCCGACTTATAAAAAAAAGAGTCTTTTCTTATGTGGTTCGAGTCGTGTGTCCAACTGTGTGTTCTAAGCCTCTTCGTGGACCGCAAGTGTTACTCAAGACTGACAAGGGCCTCTTCTGCAATATAGGTTCAATTGGTACTTACAGAGTCTACCGGGATTCGGCAAATCGGTTAGTCCGTGAAGAGATCACTCCAACAGCTCCTGCATCAACCATGACCGGCAGCAGCAACACCATGTCTCTCGAACAGCTTTCAACCATGGTCCAACTCCTTCAAGAGCAAGTCTCCACCCTTAATAAGGAGGCACAAAGCAAAGACGACATTTGGCAATCCCACCTCGACAGCCAAAGGGAGGCCCACGAGGCCGAGATGGAGCTAATGAAAGAAAAGCTCACTAATCTTGCCAAGGGGAAGAACAAGAATAACGATAACGAATCCGAATGGACCGAGGGTTTGTTCAAAAGTCCTTATGTCAACACCCGCACCAAAAAAATGGTAGAGCTGAGTTCCGAGAACAATGAGCCCAAAATGGTGGATTCTATCATGGGCTACATCGACCAAAAATTCAATGGGCTCAACATGGGGAAAGGCTCCGACACAAGCCTTTATCAATCATCCATCCTCATGAGTACTATGGCCGCTCTTCCTGATAAGTTCAAAATTCCCGACATAAGCAAATTCAAGGGCAACTCTTGTCCTATGGCTCACATTAAGACTTATATTTGGGCAATGGTTCCGAAGAAGGTCTCCCCCAAGATGATGGCTCAATGCTTTCCTCTCACTCTCGAGGGGGCGGCAAAAGATTGGTATGCTACTCTCCCGCTCACTGTCCGTCTTGATTGGGACTCCGCCATGCTTGCCTTCAAGAACCAATACCAAGGCAACACCACTCACCGGCCCACAAGGAAAGAGCTAGAGAACACTACTCAATGAGACCACGAGTCCTTCATCGACTTCACAAGGAGATGGAATGATAAACTCTCTGAGATTGTGGAAAGGCCAAATACCAAGGAGCAAATGGACATCTTTCTCAAATGTCTCAAAATTGATCTCCGCACCCACCTAAGTGGGGCTTGCTATGCAGATTTCTCCCAAATGTATGAGGCGGGGGTCCGAATGGACGAGTTACTCAAAGAAGTGAAGAAAAGTGCTCCTAGCTACCGCTACAAGGCCGCTTCCAACTCCACAAAAGAGGCCTCGGTCAACGCCGTCACTATCGATAAGGGGAATTACAAAAAGGTTCCTCCACCCCAAGGGAAGAAGTCTAGAAATGACCGTGTCTATACGCCTCTCCAAGGCATGACTCAAACCAAAGTGTTCGAAGTCCTCAAAGCAAAGGGTCAAGTCACACCCGTACAAGGGTACCAACCCAAGACGGTCCACCCCAATCATGCTCACCACAAATATTGTGGCTACCACCAATATAGTGGCCACACCACCGAGGAATGCTTCGTTCTCCGCAATGTCATTCAAGATCTCATAGACAAGAAAGAATTTGTAGTGACTAATGGCGAACATGTCAATGTAATAGAGATAGGAGAACTCGAGGGGACCACCCATTCAATCCCAATTGTGAATGGGGGCCCCAATGTTATGAATAAACTTGACAATTCTTGTTATGTTGTAACTTACGATGAGGTAATGAGGGAAGTACTAGGGAATAGGAAAAAGAAGCAAGATGTGAACGTCAACATGCTAACTCGATCCGGTCGAGTCATAGCAAGCAACCCTTCCACTTCTGCACCAAGCTCCTCTTCTCAAAGGCCGCAAGCTCGCGACACTCCCGAAGATCCTCTACTTGTCCAACTCAAGAAAACTCAAGCCAACATCTCTATTTGGGACCTCATTGCATCCTCAAAGAAACACCGAGATCTTGTCATCCGCAATCTCGATGATACATCAGTTTCTCCCGATACTACTCCCGAGGACCTCACGGCAATGATCGGTCACATTCATTTTGGCAACGTCATCACCTTTGCCGATATGGACCTTCCACCATTTGGTTCCGACCACAACGAGGCTATTTACCTCAAGGTACGAGCAAGGGGGAGGCCCATCTCAAGAGTCTTAGTGGACGGTGGTTCCCCACTCAACCTCATGCCTAGCCGAATCATGGGCATACTAGGGCTTAAGGATTCCGATTTGAAGCCTTCTACTCAAGTAATCCGAGGTTATGACAGCATCGCCCGTACAGTCATGGGCATGATTGAAATAGACATTGAGTTTGGGAGCATGGTCATGTTCGTCCCATTCCAAGTGCTTGACATTCCGGCCTCGTTCAACTTACTTTTGGGTCGACCATGGATTCACAGTTCTAATGCCGTCCCGTCAACTCTCCATCAATGTGTCAAGATCCGAAATGGTGATGAAACAGTGACCGTCATGGCCGAAAACGTCACTATCCACAGAAAAGGTGAGCCCGTCCACCAAGTTCAGCATGGTTTACCAGACTCCACTCTCTCCGGCGTCTCAATCAACGCCATTGACAAAGAAGGGGGAAACGGATCATGGACCCCCAGCAATCACAAAGTCCTCCGCATGATGAGGAATATGGACTACTTCCCTGGTTTAGGCCTAGGGAAATATCAACAAGGAATCCTACATCCTGTGCAAGTCCCATTTGTCAAGAACACATTCGGTTTGGGGTACGAGCCTTCCAGAGAAGACTTGAAGCAAGAGCAAGCGATCAAGAATGAAAAGGCCCGAGCTCGTAAAGAAGGCCGTCGTTATGAGGTCCCTAATCTAAGGCCTTACCGTAAGATGTTGAATGGCTATTTTGTCCGCCAAGGG
The DNA here is from genome assembly GCA_026119855.1 of Campanula takesimana. Taxonomy (NCBI): domain Eukaryota; kingdom Viridiplantae; phylum Streptophyta; class Magnoliopsida; order Asterales; family Campanulaceae; genus Campanula; species Campanula takesimana. The sequence goes on along the minus strand of JAOWBW010001386.1, from coordinate 186,749 downwards.
GAAGACGTTCCATACATGATCTTTCCCGAGCCATGGGTTAACAATAAGGGTGTCAAAAAGCCGGGTATCGAAATCTTCTCTGATTGTGAGATCCAGAAATCCGAAAGGGAACCAACTCCCATGTCGCCCCGTGAATGGTGGGGAAGGAAGGTGTCAATAGAGTCTGAGACAGAAATCATCGTGGGGGAAGAACTGACAGATTTAGCCTCCATGTTCGAAGAGCTTACCATAATGAATGAATGCCAAATCAACGCCATCCATGACACCGTCATCATGAATGAGACTATCAGTGAGATCCCGCAAGCTCCGAGCCGATCAACATTTGGTATTCTTTGAAAGGGCCCGTGGTATCCGAGGAATTCTTAGTCCAAGAAATGGGTTGCATACCCCGCACAGCAACAAAAGAAGAGCGGCTCACACTTACTTTCGAGTCCAAGAGTGTCTCTAATACCCTCACCCAATAGGATTTGGAGGCCATAGCCGAGCGTGTGTTTCCTTTCTTTGCTAATGAAAAATTTGATATTTCTGAGTACCCTGAGATTGCAAACATCATAAATGATGAATTAACTAATAATGAACTTAATGAACAAGTTAATAACGATTCAAATTATGACGAAATAGACCACGAAAACACAACATACTTAAATGAACTTGCTCAACAAGTCTGTAGTCGTGGTGAAAATGGTCCAGAGGCTGACGAAGAATTGCATGTTGTTAATCTGGGTACCGAAGAAGAGCCAAGAGAAACTAAGATCAGAAGCTTCTTCAGGGGGGACGATAGAGACAAATTGACTGCACTACTACGGGAGTTCGTGGATGTGTTCGCATGGTCATACAAAGACATGCCGGGTTTGGACAGAAAGGTAGCGGAGCACAGAATTCCGATCAGAGAAGATGCCAAGCCAGTAAAGCAGAAGCTCAGAAAGATCAAGCCAGAATGGTCTCTGCAAGTCAAAGAAGAGATTGAGAAGCTCCTCAATGTGGGTTTCATCAAGGTTATCGAGTATCCGACATGGTTAGCCAACATCGTGACAGTCAGAAAGGCAAACGGCAAGGTTTGAGTTTGTGTGGACTTCCGGGATTTGAACAAAGCTTCCCCAAAGGATGATTTTCCACTCCCTAACATCGACATGCTGGTCGACTCCACCGCTGCCTACGAGGTTCGCTCATTCGTGGATGGGTTCGCTGGGTACAATCAGATTCTCATGGCCGAGGAAGATCAACATAAGACAGCCTTCACAACACCGTGGGGTACCTTTTGCTACACAGTCATGCCATTTGGGTTAAGAAATGCTGGGGCTTCCTACCAAAGAGCCGTGACAGACTTGTTCCACGATATGATTCACAAAGAAATCGAGGTCTATGTGGACGACATGATCATTCACTCCAAAGGGACCGATGGCCAACATTTAATCGATCTCCGCAAGTTCTTCAAAAGACTTCGTCAACACAAGATGAGGCTCAACCCTGCAAAGTGCACGTTCGGGGTTATCCGAGGCAAAGTCCTTGGTTATATGGTCACTGAAAGGGGAATTGAAGTAGACCCCTCCAAAATCAAGGCAATCATTGACATGCCTCCTCCAAAGACGCAGAAAGAGATCAAAGGTTTCATGGGCAGACTGCAATACATCAGTCGGTTTGTGCACCAACTCACTTCCATGTACGAGCCAATCTTCAAGCTACTCAAGAAGAATGTGGCTCTAGAATGGACCGACGTGTGCCAATAAGCCTTCGAACAAGTGAAGCATTACTTGACGTGCCCTCCTGTTCTAGTTCCGCTGCACAAGGAGAAGCCTCTTTTGCTCTATCTCACTGTCAATGATGAAGCCCTAGGGGCTATGTTAGCACAAGAACAACGAGAGTCCACAAAGGAGAATGCCATTTATTTTGTCAGTCGCCGATTCCAAGGAGGCGAAAAGAACTACTCTGTCTTAGAGAAGTCATGTGCAGCATTGGTTTGGGTTACTCAAAAGCTCAAACACTACATGTAAGCTTTTCCGATCAAGCTAGTAGCAAAGGTGGACCCGCTCCGCTACATCTTCGAGAAGCCTTTCATGTCAACAAGAATAGCCAAATGGTACTTCATGCTCGCCGGCTATGATATCACTTACGTCACACTAAAATCCGTCAGGGGGAAAGTGTTCAGTGACCAGCTTGACGAATTCCCGTGTGACGAAGTGAAGGGGGAAGACGTACAGTTCCCCGATGAGCATTTAATTTGTACTGCAACCGAGGAAAATAAGTGGCAACTTTTTTTCGATGGCGCCGCCAATAAACACGGTTTTGGTATAGGAGTATTGCTTGTCGATCCAAAAGACATCTACACTCCCATTGCCATCCGTCTGGAATTCGAAGCTACCAACAACATTGCCGAGTACGAAGCATGTATAGCAGGGCTCGAAGCAGCTCTCGAAAGAAACGTCACAGAACTAGAAGTATTCGGCGACTCTTTGCTCCTCGTCAATCAGCAGTCGGGTAAATGGCGAATCCAAGACCCAACCCTCCAACAGTATGGTCAGCACCTTGAAGAATTGGTTGAACAATTCCAAGAGATCACTTTCAACTACCTACCAAGGGATAAAAATCGCTTCGCCGATGCACTGGCCACCATAGCTTCATTAGTCGAAATACCCAAAGGGAAAATGGTGAAGCCTTTCAAAATTGCCCGAAGGAACAGTCCGGCGTACTGCATGAGTATTGAGATCGACGAGGTTCAAACAAACTCCCCGTGGTATTCGGATATCATGAATTTCCTCAAAGATGGCATTTATCCCGAGAATAGCAGTAAGAAGTCTCAAGCGGCTCTGCAAAGGCTAGCCTCTCGGTACGTACTGATTGGGGACCGAGTCTATAAAAGGCACCACGACGGGATCAATCTCTTATGCGCCAATGAGGCCGAAGCTCAAGAGATAATGTGTGAAGTGCACGAAGGAGAGTGTGGACCCCACATGAATGGGTTTATGCTAGTCAAGAAGGTACTCCGCATTGGTTACTATTGGAGCACTATGGAACGAGACTGTATCGAGAAAGTCAAAAGGTGTGCCAAGTGCCAATTCCATGCTAATCTGAAACATGCTCCACCCTCGCAACTTTACAACATGGTCACACCTTGGCCTTTCTCTTGTTGGGGGATAGACATCATCGGTAAAGTCCATCCTGCCGGAAGCAATGGGCAGTCATTCGTCCTAGTGGCCGTCGATTACTTCACAAAGTGGGTCGAAGCACAAGCCTATCAGACCCTCAACGCCAAGAAAGTGGCCGAATTTGTAAAGATTAATATCATGTGCCGATACGGCGTGCCTCATGAAATCATTTCCGAAAACGGCTCTCACTTTGAGAAGGAAATGGACGCACTTTTGGTAGAATACAAGATCACCAAGCACAAGTCATCTCATTACTGTCCCCAAGCAAACGGCGCGGTTGAAGCAGCAAATAAGACCATCGAGACCATCGTCAAGAAAATGGCCTCAACAGGAAGGGATTGGCCCGAGAAGCTACCATTGGCATTGTGGGGCTACCGCACATCAATACGGTCAGCAACAGGAGAAACTCCTTATGCATTAGTCTATGGTTCTGAAGCCGTACTCCCAATCGAACTTGAAGTCCCATCTCTACGGGTCCTCCTCGAGAATCAAGTCAACGAGGTCGACTGGATGCAAAGTCGATATGAACAGCTAGCATTGCTCGACGAGAAAAGGCTAAGAGCACTCGAACGCACAAGGGCGTATCAGCAGAGGATGGCAAGAGCTTTCAACAAAAAGGTGAATCCTCGAAACATCAATGTGGGAGATTTGGTCTTAAGACAACATCCTCCTAATGCCATGAATCCCCTGGGGAAATGGGGACCCCGATGGATCGGTCCGTACGTGGTAAAAAAGATACTAAGCGGCGGTGCAGTCCGACTCGTGGATTTAGATGGTGACCAGCTGCCAAAGGAGGTCAACCTCGACAAGCTCAAGAGGTTCTATGCTTAATAAATAAAGACCATTTAAAAAAAAAAAAAATCGCTCGCTAGGTTGAAAACCCGCAAGGGCGGCCTAGGCAAAAATTAGAGCACGTACAAAAAAGAAGCCTTCTAGATTGAAAACCCGAAAGGGCGGTCTAGGCAAAAAACAGGGTGCACAAAAAAAATGGTCTTTGTTTGTTTGAACTACGGTGACCTGAGCCTCCCAACTGGAGGAACGTAGGCAACCTTCGGGTGCGGTCTAAAACATATCAAAAATACCCAATTCACTTCAAATAACAAGGTGCAATTCTTTATTTCATTCAATGAATCATTCAAGCCATTACAACGGATTTATTGAGCAACAAAAGACATCAAAACATTAAATCCTAAAACAAAGTGGTCTAATTGCAATCTCTTGGGGTACAAAGAAAAATCTAATCTTTCTTAGGTTTGGGAACCCATTGCTTCTTGTGATGCCCTTTAGTCTTCTTGGATGGGGACGGAACATTCTTGGGACCACCAAGACGGGAGAAAACGCTAGGACGGGACGGAGCTTCATCAACGGCTTTCCCTTTGCCCTTATCAAGAGGAGCCTTAGCGGGGACAACCATGGGACGCTTCCACACATAGGAGGAATTTCCCTTACCTTTCTTCTTCTTGGGAAAATGATGGGGTCTATAATCCCGCACACGAACCACCGGTCTCACGGGGTCAACGACATCGTCATTGGGTCTTCCCAAACGATCAAAAACGCTCGGACGCTTCTCCACCATCGAGACGGACCCCACAGCTGGAACGGCGTTCACCATTGGAACGGACTTCTCACCCTCGGGGACGGAAACCTTGACTTCAAAAGAGAAAGTCATTGGAGCCATTATGACAAGAATTTTGTGGTTTAGGAGGAAAAAATGTTTGCAGAAGAATGCTGTGTGACCATTCTGGTCGAAAATGGTTCAAAATTTATAGCTGTTGGAACATTATGATCAGAAAAAGAAAGGGGCTGTAATTCAGCAGGCCAGAAGCGCGCGCCTCCGACCAAGGCTTCGCAACGTGCGCGCCTCCCACAAGCAAGGCCCAACGCGCGCGCCTTTGACAGCAGTTCAGACAGAAACAGCCCTTGTCAGTTTAGAACAGAACCCAAGCACTTCAACATATCCAACCTACAGCAAAATCAGATCCCAGTACAGAAAAGGAGTTCAAGCAACCATGATGAACACATTTTGGGCACACATTTGTTTGTAAAGAGTCGACACTTAGGAGCGAGTCTAGACAAATAACTAAAAAGCATAGTAAATAGCTAGGATTGTAAATACATGTTAAATATTATTACAGGCAAAAGTAAAAGTGTTTCAATCCCTCATCCTCTCAGCCACAACAGCTCGGGCACATCATCACCAGCACTGTGCTCACCCCCTACTGCCGCTCTCGGTCTCCTCATCATCATCATCATCCTCATCATCATCATCGTCATCATCATCCTAAGACTCAGATGTCTCAACCACAACATCAGGACGGGTCCTCTTGGCAGCTCTCCCTGACGAACTAGCGCCACCCCGGCTCTGGCTACCTTCTCGGCTCAGACTCCTACTATGGCTACCTCCGTGGCTCAGACTCCTGTTCAGCGACTGCCTCGCCGAAGAGACAGCCTCATTAATGTCCAGTGCAGCATCCCTGCAGCCTCGTCCCATGCCCCGAGCACCTCGGGCAGCTCCTCTCGCAGCACCAGAGACAGCACTAGCAGCATCTCTAGTCATAGCAGCAATATCCCTGCACAGCTCCAGCACCCTCTCCTCCAGCTGACGGAGCCTCCGCCTCATCCCTTTGTTCTGTCTACCCAAATGCCTATAAGAAGCTACGGGCACCTGTTGCAACAAAGAACAGAAAAAGGAAGTTACTTCAATACAAAGGACAGAAAAACAAGACTAGAACTGAGAAATGCAAAGATGGTCAGAAAAACATACCACAGCAGCCTGAGCGGGAGGCTCTCTCTCCGGTGACATATCCTCGGGAACAATCTCCCTCTGCTCCTCAAAGACCCCGAAGTTGGAATAAGTGTAATAGGGAGGAGGCAAAGGAGGATCAAAACAATACCCGGCACCGGTAGTATAAAACCGAGCGGAGGTCGTAAGAGCAGCCTGTGATCTCCTCGGATCAGCAAACATGAAGCCTTGCATCAAGTTGTTCTCCCTGAAGAGGCCATAATCCTGATCCAAGTGAATATAAGGGACGGCATCAACCCCTACCATGTATGCCGCGCGATCAGCCTCTAAAAGTGACCTCCAATTACGAGGGCAGAAAGGAGGAACGTCTGGAACTGCAAGACGAGGGGGGGTGTAAAAGTCTGTCACCTGGGTACCATGCTGCCAGAACACTCTGTCTCCCAAATACAGAGCCATGCACTCACCCGAACTCATCAAAAGCCGAGAACGGGTAGGAATAAGAGTATGCTCAAACCAGTGCTGAACTGATCTCCACGGATACAAAGTAAAGGCAACAGACTCAGGCCTCAAAGTGTCCAAGTGCCGTCGGGCCGAAGTAAGACTAATGGGGTTCGTACCAGTCTTCACATTCCTCTCCTTGTATGCCCACCGTGCGCAGTCCGGATACTGGGGCTGGCCTTCCTTGGCAATCTTGAAATCCCTCAGATTCAGGATAGCAAAAGCCCAAAGCTGCAGACAAGAGACAGAAACAAAGTTAATGACAGTCAACGAAAAAGGCAGTTATGACCAAGGCAAGGAGAATATAAAAGGGACAGTAAGTGGTATACCTCCCACAGCAAGCTGAAGCCCGTAACCGAGCTAGTGGTCGAGCGGCTGGTCAAATCCATGCCGTGATAACAAGCAGCTAAGCCCGCTGCGCCACACTTATACTGGCCGATCTGGTCCAAATCCACTAACAAGTCAAGCAGAGCCAAAGAGGCCGAAGATCCCCCGTTGGCAAACAGAGTATGGGATAACAAGTACCAAATAAAGCAACGGGCCACGGCATCAACCCGATCAGCAGTACACACCTCGAGCCTCAGCCATCAAGATGCTGAAATAAGCCCGGATTCGCTCTCATATCACTCGAGAATTCTTGACCTCAAACCGGCACTCAACCAAAGCCAGTAACTCGTCCGGAGTCCGAACAGCCCCTCTCAAACCAAAGGGGACAGGTATCCCTATGAACGGCAAGCCCGTCAAAGCTGTGAAATCGGTAGGCGTCATAGTCACCTCGCCCATGGGTAAATGGAAGGTATGGGTGGTGTCCCACCATCTTTCCCTCAATGCCTGGACCACATCGGGGTCATTCTTCAAAGCTGGGAGGCTGGTGACAAAAAGACCAAAATGAGTCCCTGTAACTCGGGCCCGAACATTCTCAGGCAACCTCTTCCATATAGAGATGGGCCCATGAGCCCCACCATGAATCTCTGTCAGACGGGTCCACTCCTAAAAAGAAAGAAGGAACAGCGAAAATTTCATCAACATGACTGCTAGAAAAACGGATGAACTCAACACAAAGATTTCAATGACAGAACAATGTACAAGCAAGTGTGTGAACATGAAAATGGGCGTCCCAACATGTTTCTTACAACAAATCAGCAACAACGAACAACATGCAAAGAATGATCAATAAAGCTGCTGCAGCAATATTTCGGGTAAAGAAAACGGAACTTCATGAAATCCGAAATCGACAAGGAAGGTGAGGCATTCTTACCAAACCCGAAGTCACGAAGTGAGAAATGTGGGTATGAGGCCGGAAGGTAAGCAAGCTCGGGTCCATAGCTTCAACCCCAATTTCGGGCTCCTCGCCCTGTGGCATCTCGAACGGAGGTGATTGTTGACGATCCGACATCGTTTCTGTGACGGAATTGATCCTAGAGCAGCAAAAAAGTGTTTTGGGGTGATTTCTGTACGAAAACTTGGCTTGGAATTTGGAGGGTTCTTCAAATTTTTGAAACTCGCCGAAAACAGTGAACCGCCTGTTTAAATATGCTGAACTTATGCGCCAGGCGCGCGCCCCCCGACATACTCATCCGAAGCGCGCACATCCCATAACGAGGCCCAGACGCGCGCTTTTCCCATCATCAGGCAGGTTCAGAAGCAATCTCCCATGCAAGAAACCATGCACCGTATCAAGGTTTCCCCACGGATTCCAAACTCCCTAAGTTCTGTCACGGGTACCATACCCCCCTCAAGAGTCAATCTCAACATTTCATCCCCAGCAGGAACATTTTTCTGGTCGCGGTCAACTGTGCCCGCACCCCACAATTCAAAAAGCCAAGTGCGACTCCAAGTGGCACGCGACTTCAAAGCAATACCTCATCAACGAATTTCACTAACGGATTCGTCCTCAAAGGTTCACTAACGGCCTCCTCAAAGGTTCACTAACGGCCTCTCCAAAGGTTCACTAACGGCCTCCTCAAAGGTTCACTAACGGCCTCCTCAAAGGTTCACTAACGGCCTCCTCAAAGGTTCACTAACGGCCTCTCCAAAGGTTCACTAACGGCCTCCTCAAAGGTTCACTAACGGCCTCCTTAAAGGTTCACTAACGGCCTCTCCAAAGGTTCACTAACGGCCTCTCCAAAGGTTCACTAACGGCCTCCTCAAAGGTTCACTAACGGCCTCTACAAAGGTTCACTAACGGCCTCTACAACGGATTTCACTAACGGATTCGTCCTCAAAGGTTCACTAACGGCCTCGTTCAAAGGTTCACTAACGGCCTCATTCAAAATATTCTGCCGGCAGGTGTAGATACCCCGGGGTGGAGAACCACGGCTTTAGGCCCGAGCGCGCGGGTGTTATCCTAGGATGTCTAACTTGTTTTAGAGTCGCCACCTATGTTTTGAGGAACATAAGAAAAACCTATTGATTGTAGCCTAAGTTTGATTACGAAAACAGAGATTCTTTGTTTTGAGGTTCGAGGGTTAGATTACGAGATGGGAAGTACCGAAACACCCATCTCGCCCAACTTACGTTGGTCTTGCTTGGTCAAATCTACATGAATGAAAATGTTCTTCTTCTTCTTCTTTAAGTCATAAAAAAGGGGTTAAAATAGGATTTGGAATGTAGGAGATAACTCCTTAACCAACCTCAATGAGATGAGGTGATCATTAGAGTCATGTCCCAAAATGATTTGGGTGATTGCACATTTGATTAGAATAAAAGAGAGAGAGGAGATGAAGTAGGAAATAAAGGAAAAGATGGACTTTTACCTATGATTCGAAGACCTTCAAATGTTTCTTGAAGAAATCCTTGGAGAACCTTTAGAAAGTGATTTTGGTATAGTTTTTGTAAGTTCAATCTTTTGTTCTTCGGTGGTTTTTGATCAAGTTTTTCGATGATTTTTCGATGATTTTTCGTGTTGGTCCCAAAGGGCAACAAGGGTATGAAAAATAGCTAGAGGGGGGGGGGTGAATAGCTGTTTTAAAATTCTTTTCGTACCCTTGATAAACTCAATTGCAAATGCGCACTTTATCAAGTAAGCGTAATGAAATGCGCCTAAGTGAGTGAGTGAAATGCACAGCGGAATTTAGTAATGAAAATAGGCGCAAAGTGATAAAGGGAGCGCAACACACACACTAAGTATTTTGGCTCAAAGTGAGTGAAATAAGGAACTAAGGCAAAATGATATAACAAACACAACACAATTCAGTTTAATCAATCTACAATGAGTAAACAAGCAAATAGTGAGTGAAGCTAATAACTTGAAAGTAAATGACAAGATAATAACACAAGCTATTTGGAGAGGTTCGATCAATGAACGATCTACGTCCTCTACCAAGATGGTTAGTCTTGGATTTCTAATGGAGATCTTATATAATGAGGAGTGTTACAAATTACAATGTTTGAGCTTATACACTAACTCAAGATCTATTACTATGAAAGAACAAATCCAAAACAATAACCGGTGTATCTCTTAAAGAAGAATCTTAATGATCAATCTTAAAGAGGTGCGTGTGTGTTCTTAGTATCAAGGCTCTTTAGATCTTTGAGATGGAGAGCACAAGAAACTAAAGTGTTATAGCTTGAAGATCTGGGCTAAGGATGAAGGTATGAAGGTGTTCTTGAGAATCTGGAAATTTTTAAGGCAATCTTCAAATCTTCAACAAATGCTAGAGAGAGAATTTCTTGATAATATTAGCAAAACTCAGCAACTTCAAAATGTTGAAGTTATGGGGTATTTATAGTGAACTTCAAAAAAACTAGCCGTTGGAAATCCTTGTGGATAAGATGAGCTGTCGCTCGTTGATTGGAGCATGCATATATTATGGTCACTTTGACACTCAACATAAATATGACCGTTATGGACACGTGTCAACGGATTAGGCCTATATGCATCTTTTAACCACCGTTGGATCATTGGCGTAATTTGAATTCTCTTCAAGTCTTTGAATCTTCAATAAATCACTGAGTGTTGAATAAACACTTTGAGGCGCGTTTGAGTCAAGAGGCGCACATGATGTGCGCTAAAACAAGGGGCGCATAGGCGCATAGCATAGCTAGTAATAAGTCCTTGCGCGCGCTATGAAGGGCGCATGGCGCAAATGAAGAGAGGCGCATGGCGCGTATGCGCGGCTCAAACTTACTGAGTGATTTTTCTTTGAATCTTGATCTTCTTGCCCTATTTCTAAGCCTATTCTATAACAATGGACATCTTAAAAAATGAAGTATAAATACTTCTTACATGTGGGTCTAAAGTCCATGAAATAAAGCTTAGGTGATGGATCAATCAAATCTAATAAATCCTATTACATTAAAACTGAGATATATGTGGGCATACCCAACAATCTCCCCCTATTTGATTGATGCCATTACCTACTATATCAAGGACAAACATTATACTTGATAAAAACATGTCCAAATGAATGAAATTGGTAAATCATGTCTCAAGTTAATGTACACACTAGTCCAAGATATAGATTTCTAATCTATTCCAATAAGGTTAACACATTACATATGGAAAGATAGAAATAACAGTTTAACCCATTCAAAATGATGTATGAATTTTAGTTTTGAAAAGTGTTTAAACCAAGTTTAAACTCAATGCATGAAAGTATGAAACAATTCAATATGATGCATATGAATTTAAACAATATTCATTGTTCTACAAACAAGGAGTTTGAGTGAACAAAGTTTGATAATAAGTGATGCATTGTTCTTATTAAAAATTGGGAAGTAGGAGTTACAAATTACAAGTTTCGAATAGAACAAAGACAAAAGATGTGCTAAAACAAGTAAGCACTAAAATCACTATCTTCAAAAGGGATTTACTAACAAAAAAAATTCTAACTTACATTCAAAGAAAACTAAGGATTAGGAGGTGCGTCATCTTCCTTCAAACCTTCTTCAATTTCAGAAACGGAGTGCTGGATTTGTTTGGAAAGTTGATAGGCGCGGTTCACTAAACCATGAGTGTCTGTGACACCGTCTCTGAGGTAGCGCAAATGACCAACATTGATGTTTTGATATTCATCAATGGTGCGTTGAGTAATGGCTTGCTGTTGAGCGACGTTTTCTGCAACGTTCTAAAAGTTAGCTTCAATAGCAGCCTGCGCTGAAACAATGTCAGAGGAAATCCTATCTGAGCGCCTGTCTGCGCTGGAGTGTGCGGCATTGAAGTGACTGACAACTAACTCCTTCAAGACATCAATCTTTGAAAGTAGGGAGTTAATGTCAACAGGCACGCTAGGAGCAGGAGCAGAGCTGGAAGAGGGCGCATTAGATCCAGGCGCATGTGCATCAGGAGCAATTGGAGCAGCGCTGGGTTCATCATTTGGTTCTGCGCCATATACAGATAGTCCCAGGATTTGTAGCTCATCCTTAACTTCGTTGAGCTTATCAACCACGCTCAATAACTTATGGCTATCTCCAGCCACCATTTCAAACAATTTCCTTATATCCCCCGCTATGTTCAACTCTACTTCCTTTATAGCGTTTATAAAATCTTGGCCATCGGTGAGTTGGATGCCAGCGCTAATTCGCTCGTGAAGAGAAGCAAGAGTACCTTTGAATAAATCGTTCATCTGATCAATAGCATCATTCCACTGTTGAGGGGTCAGGAAGTGTTTGTCCTTGATGTTGGCATCTATGTGCTTTATCTCCCCCTTAATGGCAGCAATCTCATCAGCCTGCTGGGTAAGCATTGAAGTATGAAGCTCTAATTGTGAGTTCATTTGAGATTGGCCTTGCTGGAGCTGCTGTAGAAGGGAAATAACCATACTCATATCAGGAGTGGGAGGAGGAGGCGCAGGAGTAGAGGGGCGCGGAGTAGGAGCGCGGGGAGGAGATGGAATATATTCTGCACTTGAAGAAATTTCTTCAGGATGAGGCGCATGAACCTTTGGGCGCACAGATGATGGTTTGCGCCTTAACTGTTCTGGCTCCCCCTGAGGTTGATCCTCAATATCTTCACCAAATAAATCTGCAGAAATTTTATCTCTGACTTGTTGACGATCAAAAGATGGTGTTGGAGTAGGCGCATGAACGGTTGGAGGCGCATCATGAGCAGGCGCGCGTGCATCAGCGCTAGACCCTGCGCCTTTGCGCCTTTCAGATTTAGATAAATCAGCAGCCTGTTTCAATCTGAATTCATCATCTCTTTTTAACTGCGCTTCCAGTCTACTGGCTTCTTTAGCGCGTTTCAGCTCCTTTTCTTCTTCAGTGTCGGTTCTGGGGCGCTTAGCAGGTCTGCTTGGTTCTTCAGCAATCCCCTTGCCTTTGCCTTTCACTGCGCCAGGAATAGGTTCTGCGCGTGGCGCTACTGTAGCTTCTTCTTCACCATCTGCGCCAGCTGCTTCTTCATCAGACTCAGTGGATTCATCTACCAACTGAGCTCCTTTCACCCTTGGCGCGCGCTTGGCCATGCGCTTTCTGCGCCTCTTCATCACTAAACTGTCCTTACCAAAAATAGGGACATCAGTGGTCTGGTAGGCTGGGTTCTCAGCAAGAAAATTAGCAAGCGCAGGGTAGGAAAGGAAGATTTTAGTGAGAATACGGCAGTGAGTCTTGAACTTCGTCTTGCCGTCAGCTTTGTTTTTATTGTACTTGTCAATCTGGTCCTGAAGATTAGTAAATAAGATCTGAGGCCAGTTGAGGATGGTTTTTGCCATGATGGCAGCTGTGAATTCCCACTGCTCCATAGTAAATCTGTTGACATTTCAGTTTTGAAGATAATGGAAGTGCCAACCAGATGCGCAATATGCGCCAATAAGTCACCACCATCTCTAATTTCCACCGTTTTGATATTGTTTTGAAGAGTAGGGATACGAAAAAGAGTACGCGCCATAATGTTTTGAGCGGCGGCTGAATAAGAATTGACTTTGCCAGCTACACTCAAGGGGCCAGTTTTGTTGAAGTTGACAATGTTCTTTATAGTGCCGGCAGACATGGTTATCTCAACGTCTTGAACTACTGCGCGAATGCGATAGCGCACCATCCCTTCAACGTCTGTTGGAATTTCCACAAATTCTGCTGTAGAGAAAAATTCATCAACGAGGAGCGGAGAGTAGAAAGGTTGCTCCAGAGTGAACAAAGGGAGAAGTCCAGCCAGTCTGATATAATCCATAACTTCGACACCCATAGGATCAGCAGATAGCTCATTTAAATCAAATGTTTCACCAGGTCTGAAGTTAGATAGATCCTGAAAAATTAAACATTTAAAGGAATTAGTGTGAATCAGGCGCATAGAAGCATAAATAAGCAAAGTGTATACCAGGCGCATGAAATTTGAGGCGCATAGAATAATTAGGCGCAAAGAGTCATAGGCACATAAGAGAGCACAATGAATCTAGGCGCATAATTATGGTAGGTGCATGAAATTTATGAGGCGCAGAGAAATACAAGGCGCATATTTATGGTTCTATGAAATATACTAAGAAAAATTTGAACATAAGAATTGACTAAGTATGAATTGGGGCGCATAATAAGTGTAGGCGCATAATGATATTAGGCGCATAAAGGATTGAGGCGCAAACGCATGTTAGCGCAAGAATCTCTTTGAGGCGCATAATATCAATGTGCGCATAATCATATTAGGCGCATGAATTCATATATAGGCGCATTACTTATGTAGAAATTTAAACTTGGTATAAAAACTCACAAACACATGCAAACATACATATGCAAGTTTTCAGAATCAAAAAGTGAAAATTTTGAAAAACAAGTTTTGAAAAATTATGAGACCCAAGTCAAGCAAAAATAATGAAGAACACGAAGAACATGTCTTGAGTGCTCGAAGAACACCAAGAACACATAATTCGTGAAACTTCACAAAATCAAGCATACAATATATCAAAATGACCGCACGAAGACAAGGATAACAAAAATGTAACACAAAACAAGTAAAAATCAACAACAAATCCAGTAAATGGATTCAAAGATCCGAGAAACCGAAAAGTCAAAAATTGAAAATTTTCAGATTTGCGAAGTATACTGACTTGATCTTTGAAAAGTTTAGCTATAAAGACTCGAAATCATAAAATGAACATAACCTAACAAACGATTTTGAAAACGGATCACCGAAGCAAGATTTATCAAGAGAAATGCAATTTCGGGTTTTTAAAAAAAACGGAAAAACAGAAAATGACGAAACATAAGAAATTTGCAGAAATTTAAAGAGTTTTAGAGTGTAAGAATCCATATCATTCGTCTTGAATAGATTTTGAAGCTTTCTTAGGACCCATAAAAGATATATGTAAAGAAAAATAGAGAAGGAAATGATAAAATTTTCGATAAAGAAACGAGAGAGAGAGAGGAGAGAAACGGGAAGAGAGAGAGAGTGAGAGTCTGTGAGAGATAGAGTTGGTGAGGAGAGAGGTAGGTGATGATGAGTTTTTATAGGTTAGGTTTAAAATTTGCACTGATAAAAAAAAAAAACAGTCAAAAATTTAAAAAGATGGAAGTTGAAAAGATGGCATTAATGAGGGATTTGAAAAAGGCGGCTAATCATACCAGGTGCATTTATGAGGGATTTTGAGATTTGAGGTGCATTAAATGCTGAATGACACAAAGTACGACTGATGTGACATCTTGGTTTTTGAAAAACTCCTCCACTTTCCCTTTAAGTGTATGAGCAATTTTGACTAATTTTTGCACAAACACCAAAAACATTTATTTTGGTGTAAGTTTGAGGTGCAGAAATAAATCCCCAGAAAATAAAATTTTCGAAAAGCGTAAAACGAGGGAAAAATTTAATTGCACAAGTACCCTTGAACAATTAATGGAATGTCAAAAGACATAGATTCCTATAATAAATGAACAGAATAAACATACCTGGTACTTGTGTAATTAATACGTTCAATCATTGAAATTAAATTTTGAGAATTGATTGAGCCGCAATAGTTAATGCGCGCATGAAGGGGCGCATTTCATCAAGGCGCTTTACTCATCAAAGTGCGCAGATGGTGAGGGCGCATAAGTGTTTGAAGCGCATGGGATGCTAAGCGCGCATGGATGATAGGAGCGCTGAGATGAGGCGCGTAGACACTTAAGAGTTGGGAGCGCAGGAGTTGCTTAGGCGCGCAGGAAGTTTCCTTGAAACTTTGAAATGTTTGACATTTGTACCTAATATACTTATAACTCAACAAAACATAAATCATTAGTATTGACAAAACTATATTGAATTTAGTTGAGTTCAAGCATACCCATTTCACCTCTAAAAACATGAACCGTTTCGCGTCGAGTGCTTTCGTTAAAATGTCGGCGATTTGATAGTCGGTTCCCACGTGTTCCAAATGTATATTGCCTTTCTCCACGTGGTCTTTGAGGAGTGATATTTGATGTCGATGTGCTTGGTCTTTGAGTGCATGACAGGATTTTCAGAAACCGCAATTGTTGATGTATTGTCGCAGTAGATGGGACAATTATCTTCGATGATATCATAGTCCACCAATTGCTGCTTCATCCAGAGTATTTGGCAACACTTCCCGCAGCTTCCGCACGCCTTAGCAGAGCTATATTCGGCTTCGGTTGTTGAAACAGATACAGAAGCTTGTTTTTACTTGCCCATGACACAAGTCGATATCCGAGGAATATGACAGGTGCCACTAGTGCCTTTCCTATCAATTGTGCACGCTGCATAATCCGCATCTGAATAACCTACAAGTTAAAGTTCGAATCTTTGGTGTACCAAAGTCCAAGGTTAACAGTGGCAGAGAATATATCTTATAATACGTTTCACAGCAATTAAGTGTGCTTCTCTAGGGTCGGATTGATAACGAGCACAAACACTAAACAAACAATATATATCAGGCCTACTAGCAGTAAGGTAAAGGAGTGAGCCAATCATACCTCGATAGAGCGTTGATCAACACGTTTACCTTTTAAGTCTTTGTCTTTGTTGCCGGTGGCCATTGGAGTATCGTATGCTTTAGCGTTCTCAAGTCCAAACTTCTTGATTAAGTCCTTTGTGTATTTGGATGGTTGATAAAAATTCCTTCACTCATTTGCTTGATTTGAAGCCCGAGGAAGAATGTGAGTTCTCCCATCATGCTCATTTCAAACTTGCTCTTCATTAGTTTCTCAAAACGCTTGCACAACAATTCATTAGTAGAACCAAATATAATATCATCAACATAAATTTGAACAAGTAATTTATGACCATTATGTTTGGCAATGAAAAGGGTTGTATCGATTTTACCGCGAGTGAAGCCTTTTCGATGAGAAACTTTGATACTGTATATCATACCATGCTCTTGGTGCTTGTTTGAGTCCATACAAAGCTTTCTGGAGTTTGTACACATGATTTGGAAATTGTGAATCTTCAAACCCAGGTGGTTGAGCAACACAGACTTGTTCTTGGAGTTCACCATTTAGAAACGCGCTCTTCATCCATTTGATATAACTTGAAGTTTCTTGTGAGCGGCGTATGCTAGAAATAATCTGATAGCTTCAAGTCTTGCTACGGGCGCAAAAGTTTCATCGTAGTCAATTCCTTCTTCTTGCCTATAGCCTTGTGCAACCAATCTTGCTTTGTTCTTGTGATGGTTCCATTCTCATCCATCTTGTTCCTGAACACCCATTTCGTACCAATCACTCATGATCATTTGGTCTAGGAACTAGAGTCCAAACCTTACATCGTTCAATTGATTGAGTTCTTCTTGCATTGCAACAACCCAATTAGGATCTTGGAGCGCTTCATCAGCCTTCTCGGTTCAATTTGAGAGATAAAAGCAGTGTAAGCATCAAGTTTGTAGCTCTCCTTGTACGAACACCACTTGTAGATCACGCGATGATATTAGCAATTGGATGACCTCTAACTTCACGAATTTCAGGAGGTAAGTTAGGTTGAGTCGTAGAAACTTGAAGGTCTTCAATTGGTACATCTTCACCAGATTCAAAGTCATTGAAATTTGGGGGTTGAACTGGCTCAGAATTAAAAATTTGGGTTACACCAGATGCAGCAGTAGAAATAGGCGCGGTGAGAGGAATCATGAGGCGCATCAATTGAGTGAGGCGCAATAGAGGATTCACCAGGCGCATTATACATTGAATTAGGCGCATTTGATGTAGATGGATTTCCTTGTGTTGATAGATTCTGATCTTGAGTGGGCGCAACATAAATAGGAGCACCTATATCATTTAGCTCAATAAGAATCATCAGCAACATTTTTAGCCAAATGTGGCTCAAGGAGAGAATGTTCATCAAATGTAACATGTACAGATTCAACTATCACTAATGTAGTTCTATTAAAAAAACACGAAAAGCTTTATAGTGTTTGGCATACCCAACAAAAATACCTTCGTCGGCTTTGGCATCGAATTTACCTCTATGTTCGTTTTCGTTATAGAGGATATAACATTTGCAACCAAAGATCTTGAGGAATGCAATGTTGGGGTTCTACCACGCCAAAGTTCATAACGGAGTCTTGTTGTGAAGTTTGTTGATGAGGGAACGATTTTTGA
>JAOWBW010001386.1:95361-168820 GCA_026119855.1 Campanula takesimana | reverse complement strand
TTACAAAAACTATACACAAATCATTTCTAAGGCATTTTCCAAAGTAATTCATCAAGAAGTGTTTGAAGTCACTTGAAGTTTAGGTAAAACTCCATTTCTCCTCTTCTTCTCTACTTCATCTCTTTTCTTCTCTTTTTCTTTCATCAAAACGTGCAATCACCCAAATCATTTTGGGACATGACACCAAAGACTACTTCACTTCATTGAAGCTAGTCAAGGAGTTATCTCCCTACATTCCAAAACACCTTTCAAAACCCCTTTTATTATTAAGAATAGGAAGAACATTATATAATTTATGAAGACTTTGATCAAGCAAGACCGACATTAGTCGGGCGAGATGGGTGTTTAAGTACTCCCATCTCGTAACCTAACCCCGAACCTCATAACAAGAATCTCTGTTTTCGTAATCAAACTTAGGCTATAAATATTAGGTTTTTCTTATGTTCCTCTAAACATAGGTGGCGACTCAAAACACAGTAAAACACAAATAGAAATCCTAGGAATGACACACGTGCTCTAGCCCAGTCGTGCCCTCCCGGGGTATCTACATTGGCGACTCCGCTGGGGACGTTTGAGAGTTAAACTTGCATTTCTCTTCAAAGTCTATATTTTTCTAGGCATTCTAGTCTCTGATGGGGGAAGCGTGCGCCTCTGTCCTTCTTGCCCTAAGGCGCGCGCGCCCCACACCAAAGACCAGAATCGCCCGCCTCGCATATGTTCTTCCTATTCTTCTTCTTTTTTCTACGCTAATCATTTCTGCAGGGGTTACAATGTATATTCAGGACCAGGGCAATCCCCTGAGTCCAAAGTCTGACAATCTGACAGGTTGGCCCAGAAGCGGGCGCCTCCCACAGACTCCGTGCCATGCGCGCGCATCCCACAACACAGGACAGAGGCATGCGCTTCTGGGTGATTTTCCAGAACAAGAACAACTCCAGAACAGAGCAGAATGATTGGGGTGTAGGCACATCTGTCTGCATCAAGGACTGATTAGGAACTCTTAAACTGATTTGTTTTGTGTTTTTTATCGGTCACAGGGTGATTCAAGAGTTGTAATTACGTGCTTATTTGATTTTCTTTCATAAAAAAAAAAGTAAAAAATGTTTTGTCACATGTTGGACCTCACACACTACGTGCACAATTCCTATAAATTGCTCACTATCGAGTCGCACAAGTTCATAACCCCAAACCCGTCGAGGCCCGTCCTAGGAAGTTTCAAGCTCCACCTGACCTTGACTCTTTCGAAGCGTTTAAACCTTAACCCGTTGCGTAGTTCATGACTACATGCCAGGGGTAGCCTCTCATTACCGAGCACAAGCCAACACACTTCTAGTTAGGGTCTAACACTCCGTGACTAAGTCGGTTTTTATGTGCCGAAATTTCCCTAAACTATGTCTTCAAAACATACATGCCAAGTGGTTTATCATGGACGAAATAAAAACCGTCCCCAAGTGGTTATTATGGACGAAAATAAAAATCCGTCCCCGCATGTATGATTTACTACATTAATTAGTTTAATCCCGACATGTGTAGGATTCACAAGCATGATGGAATCCGATGAGTATATGTGACCGCGAGAAGATCTATATACTAGTGTGACGATTCCATTATTTCCTTAGAAACTCAAAAGGGACCCCGTCCCTCCGACTTATAAAAAAAAGAGTCTTTTTCTTATATGGTTTGAGTCGTATGCCCACTGTGTGTTCTAAACCTCTTCATGGACCGAAAGTGTTACTCAACACTGACAAGGGCCTCTTCTTCAATATAGGTCCAATTGGTACTTACAGAGCCTACCGGGATTCAGCGAATCGGTTAGTTCGTGAAGTGATTACTCCAACAGCTCCAAACCATGACCGGCAACAGCAACACCATGTCTCTCGAGCAACTTTTAGCCATGGTCCAAGTGCTCCAAGATCAAGTCTCCACTCTTAATAAGGAGGCCCAAAATAAAGATGATCTTTGGCAATCTCACCTCGACAACCAAAGAGAGGCCCACGAGGCCGAGATGGAGCAAATGAAAGAAAAGCTCACCAAGCTTGCTAAAGGGAAAGACAAGAAAGACAATGACGAGTCCGAATGGACCCAAGGCTTATTCGAGAGTCCTTATGTCAGTGCCCGCACCAAGAAAATGGGGGAACCGAGCACCGAAAACAATGAGCACAAAATGGTTTGATTCAATCATGGCCTACATCGATCAACGTTTTAATGGCCTCAACATGGGGAAAGGCTCCGACACAAGCCTTTATCAGTCATCCATTCTCATGAGCACCATGGCCGCTCTTCCCGACAAGTTCTAGATGCCCGACATAAGCAAGTTCAAGGGAAACTCTTGCCCCATGGAACACATCGAGACCTACATATGGGCTATGGTTCCAAAGAAGGTTTTCTCCTAAAGTCATGGCACAATGCTTCCCCTCTTACTCTCGAGGGGGCGGAAAAAGATTGGTATGTGACTCTCCCGCTCACAGTCCGTCTTGATTGGGACGCCGCCATGCTCGCCTACAAAAGTCAATACCAAGGCAATACCACTCACCGCCCGACCAAGAAAGAGCTCGAGAATACTACTCAAAGGGACAATGAATCCTTTATAGACTTCACGAGAAGGTGGAATGACAAGCTTGCCGAAATTGTCGAGAGGCCTAATACCAAGGAGCAAATGGACATATTTCTCATGTGTCTAAAGATTGATCTTCGCACCCACCTAAGTGGGGCTTGCTATGCGGATTTCTCTCAAATGTATGAGGCGGGGGTCCAAATGGATGATTTGCTCAAGGAGATCAAGAAAAGTGCTCCTAGCTTCCGTTACAAGGGCCGCCTCTAACTCCACCAAAGAGGCTTCGGTCAATGCCGTCACTACCGACAAGGGGAATTACAAAAGGGTCCCCCACCTCAAGGCAATAGATCTCAAAATGACCGTGTCTACACTATTCTCCAAGGCATGACTCGAATCGAGGCCTTCGAAGTTCTCAAAGCAAATGGCCAAATCACACCTATACAAGGGTATCAACCCAAGTCGATCAATGCCAATCATGCTCATCACAAATATTGTGGCTACCACCAACATAGTGGCTACACCACCGAGGAATGCTTTGTCCTCCGCAATATCATCCAAGATCTCATAGACAAGAAAGAGTTCATAGTGCCTAGTGGTGACGATGTCAATGTAATAGAGATAGGAGAGTTTGAGGAGATAACTTATTCAATCCCAATTGTGAATGAGGGCTCCAATGAGATGAATAAATTTGACAATTCTTGTTACGTTGTGACCTACGATGAGGTAATGAGGGAAGTATTAGAGAATAGGAAAAAGAGGCAAGATGGGGACATCAACATGCTAACTCGATCCGGACGAGTCATAGCAAGCAACCCCACTACTTCTGCACCAAGAACCTCTTCTCAAAGATCGCAAGCTCACGACACTCCCAAAGATCCTTTGTTGATACAACTCAAGAAGACTCAAGCCAAAATCTCCATTTGGGACCTCATTGCATCCTCAAATAAGCACCGAGATCTTGTCATCAGTAATCTTGATGACACATCAGTCTCTCTGGATACAACTCCTGAGGACCTTACTGCAATGATAGGCCACATTCATTTTGGCAATGTCATCACTTTTGCCGACATGGACCTTCCACCATTTGGGTCCGATCACAATTAGACCATCTATCTAAAAGTGAGAACAAGGGGGATACCTATTTCAAGAGTCTTGGTTGACGGTGGTTCCGCACTCAACTTGATGCCCGGCCGAATCATGGGCATACTGGGGCTTAAGAATTCAGACTTAAAGCCTTCTACTCAAGTGATCTGAGGTTACGACAGTACTGCCCGCACAGTCATGGGTATGGTGGAAATAGACATTGAGTTTGGGAGCATGGTCACGTCCGTCCCATTCCAAGTGCTCGATGTACCTTCCTCATTCAATTTTCTCTTGGGCCAAACGTGGATACACAGTTCTAATCCCGTCCCTTCAACTCTCCATCAGTGTGTGAAGTTCAGAAATGGGGATGAAATAGTGACCGTCATGGCAGAAAACGTCACTATCCACAGAAAGGGGGAACCCGTCCACCAAGTTCAACACGGTTTAGAAGACTCCACCCTCTCAGGCGTCTCAATCCACGCCATCGATGAACAAAGGGGAAACAGATCATGGACCCTCGGCAACCACAAAGTCCTCCGCATGATGAGGAATATGAATTACTTTCCCGGTCTAGGCCTAGGGAAATACCAACAGGGTAGAATGCAACCCGTGGAGGTTCCTTTTGTTAAAAACACATTCGGTCTGGGATATGAGCCTTCCAAAGATGACTTGAAATACGAGCAAGCCGTTGTAGATACCCCGGGGAACCACGGCTTGGCTAGAGCGGTGAATTATCCTAAGATGTCTAACTTGTTTTAGATTGTTTAGAGTCGCCACCTATGTTTTTAAAGGAACATAAGAAAAACCTAGAAATAGCCTAATTTATGTACAAAACCAGAGATTCGGGAGAGAAGGGTTCGGGGGTTAGGTGACGGAGTGGGAAGTACTTAAACACCCACTCCGCCCCGCTTACGCGGGTCTTGCTACTATTGGTGTTCTAATATTTACATGTCCTTCAATTAATTAAATAGAAATGTGCTAACAATTGTGATGAGAAGAAAAGGGGAAATAAAGGGGAAATAAAATAGAATTGTTTTATTTATTTAATGATAAAGATTACATGTAACAAGTAATGTTAAAGAATTACATTAAGAGATGAAGAGAAATTAACATGGTGAATTAAAGTTAAGATTAAAATGTAGGGAGATAACCTTAACTAACTTCAATATGTGAAGTAGTCTTGTTGGTCATGTCCCATTAATGGGGATTGCATACATCAAGAAGAAGAAAACAAAGGAAGAAAATGGAGTTGTACCTTGAGAAAGAGGACTTGGAATCTTGACTTGAAAGTGTTGTTGTTGTAATGAAATTGTGGTAGAACAATTTGTGTAGAGTCTTGTTACTAAGAACTCTTGTTGGGAGAATTTGTGTATAATGTAGTTGGTGAATCAAGGTTGAGTCCAAAAAGAAGTCCTTTTCCAAGGTAGAAGATGATGGTTTTTATAGGTAAAAAAGAGAGGGAAATGATGGAGGGAAATTGGTCATCCATGTGAAATGGAATGGGCCAATCACAAATAAGATAAATGAATAAAAGAAAAATAAAAGAAATAAAAGAAATCAAATAATAAATGAAAGAAATATTAGTTTTTGGGAAAAGGCTTAGAATTTGGGATTGGGAGTTAATGAGAAAAGGGGGGATGAATGTGGATGTAAAAAGATGGTTTTTGTGATTAAGAAAAGATGTTTGTAAATAAGAAAAGGGAGGGAAATAAGGTGCAATCCGTTACTGCCAAAGTGGGAAGCGCGCGGGTCCGGCTTTTGGGGGGGGGGGGGGGGACGCGCGCGCGGCTCACTGGCAGTGCCGGAAGCGCCCGCGGGTGAAAAATGACAGAATGACAGAATGACGCTAAAAGTTAACTATGTTATGCAGTTTAGTCCAAAACTAACGGAATCAGTTAGGAACTTAACCGAAGTAACAGAAATAAACAAAAATAAGTTAAATAAAAATACTTTGTATGCAATCGGGGTGAGAGGTCCAAGGCGGGGTGTCTACAGAGCCCCTCGGCGACGTGGATTGCGAGGCAAAACGCGTCGACGAAAGAAAGACAACCACCGAGGACATCGACAAGAGAAAAACAAAGACTCGATAAAGCAGGAATTTGAAATTACAAAGGATAGAAATGCGCTCCCTGTGTGAGCGACTTTTGCTGATGGAAGAGGTATGGTGATTTTAGTGGTTCACCATGGACCAAAATTGGTGCTCTGTGCGGCACCTGTTGATTCTGGTGCGCGGTGCGGCATATTCTGATGCGCTGTGCGGCACTTGTTGATTCTGGTGCGCGGTGCGGCATATTCTGATGCGCTGTGCGGCACTTGTTGATTCTGGTGCGCGGTGCGGCATATTCTGATGCGCTGTGCGGCACTTGTTGATTCTGGTGCGCGGTGCGGCATATTCTGATGCGCTGTGCGGCACTTGTTGATTCAGGTGCGCGGTGCGGCATATTCTGATGCGCTGTGCGGCACTTGTTGATTCTGGTGCGCGGTGCGGCATATTCTGATGCGCTGTGCGACACTTGTTGATTCTGGTGCGCGATGCGGCATATTCTGATGCGCTGTGCGGCACTTGTTGATTCTGGTGCGCGATGCGGCATATTCTGATGCGCTGTGCGGCACTTGCTGATGAAAATTGAAAAGGAGTTCGGTGGCATGAGTCGGCCCACCGTTGCCAACTTATAGTCCGCAGGGGGATTTCTTGATGAAGAGGTGTTGTTTTCCGTGGCTCACCATGGACCAAGTTGTTGCCATTGGACTGTAGTCGTTGTTGATTGCGGACCACTTTCTGCTGGGGATGAAATGCCTGAATTTCCCATGCTGTTGACTTTTTGTTGGTACATGTTTATGTGTGTGCTTGGCAGGTATACGTGCTTGTGCGATGAAATGTATGATTGATGTGAAATTGTGCCCGTGGTGTGATGTGATCTTGAAAGCACCTTTGTAATGAGAGAGAAGTAAGAATGTAAAGAGTGATCTTGTGTGTGGTGTGATTTAGAGGAAAGCGTCGGATGTATTCATACCTTCACTTACCATTGCCGCTTGAGTGGAGATGGATTCTTGATGTCCGCGGATGATGCTTTGATGGAGAATGTCCATTCTTTAGATGTTGATGAGAGAATGCCCTTGATGTTGGGTTGGCGAGATGGTACTCTGAATGATGGGTTGGTCGTGCCAAAGGTTGCCTACGTATCCCTTGAAGAGAATCAGACCAGCGTAGTTCAAGGATGATGGAGAACGCTGGAGGAGAGGCTAGGAGCAAAGCAAAGTAAAGCACATAATTTTGCACATAGAAGGAGAAAAAGAAAGAAAAAAAATCTTTTTTTTTTTTTTTTTTTTTTTTTTTTTTTAAAGATTAGAAAGGAAAGAATATGCACACATGTGAGGAAAATCTTTTTTTTTTTTTTTTTTTTTTTAAGTTCTTGGGTGAACCATTTTAACCATTGTGTGCTTGTGAAGCCAACCCAAGATCAAGTCATGTTCAGTCGAAGTCCGGATTGCCTCGCTTGAATTTTGTTGTCGCTGGTGTGCCCAACGAAGATTGATGTCTAGCCCCAAGAGATTTGTCGATTATGGGGCTTCAAAAGGCTTTTGATGCCGAGATGAGGGTTGCTGATTGTAAAGCCCCTAGAATGCCTTTGATGCCAAATTTTGAGGGACTTGCATAGCTCCAAGATAAATCAGCTCTTGGCCCATTCGAGTAAATCGCCCTTTGTTGTTGTAGTGAGCAAGCCCCAAGAGGAGATCGTTGATGCCAAGCTTCGAGAGATTTGCAAAGCCCCAAGTGTCGTGGGCTTGTAGATGGTGAGATGTGAAGACCTTTCATTGTAAAGCCCTAAATTACCTCGCGATTGGCTCGACATTGAGAGCGGATGTACCGTTTGGTAAAATTCTTGATAGAGATCTCCTTCTTGCTCTTACTGGGGAGATGAATGGCCTCATTGTGGTTGATACCCAAATGGCTGAGGGCTTATGTCAAAGGATGCAGTAATGTCTTGCGGTGCCGTCGAGGTCGCGGATGATAAGGTCTTGGTGTGATAAAGTCCCAAATGAGTATGCTTGCTTGACTCTTCTTGAGTTGAACTAATGACGGATCTTCGGATGCAACTAGTGCTGTGGCCCAACTTTATCTGAGCTGCACCTTGTGCTTTTGATCTTGGAGAAGGGGGTGCTGAATTGCAGAAACATTGGGATTGGCCGTGGCATTTCCCGCTATAACCCTGTTTTGATTAGAGTTTAGCATATTGAATCTTTTTCCTTTTCTCTAAGACTTCCTTCAAAATCTCGCTGTGAGTTCTAACAAAAATCATCAACTTCATTCATAACATCGGAGTCTTCATTTAAAACCAAGAGGCCTTTGACTTGAAGTGTTGAGAGACCCTTAAATCTTGATTGTTCTCATGGAGCCATAAGACTACTCCACATTGCATTGCTTGAGTATTGTTGCCCTGTTGGTCGCGAAGCCCCAATATTGCCCTTTGCTCGGATTACTGTAATGCCGTAGCCCAAAAGATTGTAGATTGCGAGGCCCATTGAGACCTTCGGTGCCGAATTGAGGAGGCTTCCAATGTTGCACATGACTTGGCTGGGGATACTGCTGGGGAGTTAATTTCTCTTTGCCGAGGGAGCCTTTAAGACTTGACCGTAGCCCCTAGAGTGCCATCATTGATTGCGAGAAAGGTCCATCCTTGATTGGGGGAACGAGTACGGGCACACGTGACAAGAGGGCTTTTTGACATCCCTTTTGAGAGACTTTGAGGATAGTCTCACACATCTTTTTTTTCCGAGCATAGCCCCTAGGGCTTGTTGATTGTCAAAAGAAGCCCTTGTTCTAGGGTCATATAGTCCCTAGGGCCTCACCATTTGTGGAGCAAAGCAAGAGTGACTCGTCCTCGTGTGAGGGAATAAACATGAGAGGATATGGCAAGAGCTACTCCATTTCTCGGGAGCCTTTTGGCGTACTTTAGAAGCACATACTTGAAGAAGCCTTGAAAACTGAGACACATGTTGTTGCTATTTGCTGCCCAAGCCAATTGACTAGCTAGGGATTATTTGTGCAACCTCGTGCCCTTTTATGATGGGCTTGTTCTCGGATGGATCTTGGTTACCACGGGCCTTCTTTTCATGAACCCAAAAATGCACACTGCTGGAGAATGATGCCGATAACCCAAGACAACCTTTGATGGTGCTATATCTTGTCGAGCCTTTTGCAATCCCAAAGTTGACTCAGTGGGAAATTGACTTGCTGAGGAGATCCAATGTAGAGCTCGTGTAGTTGTCTTCTTTAGAGGCCAGAGATCTCCATTTCTCTTTCCCTTCTCTCTCTTACTCTCTCATATATTTTTTTTTATGACGCACCCTGTTTTTTGCCTAGACCGCCCTTTCGGGTTTTCAATCTAGCGGGCATCTCTTTTGCGTCTTCATCATTTTTTTTTTTGACTCAATTGATGAGGAAGTGTGCATTGACTCTAGCTGAGGAAATAAGACATGTGATTTTGCGGTGGAGACCTTTTGTCACTAATGATGAGTGACATTGACTTGACTAGGGAAGTGTCCCTAGTATTGACATGTATTTTTTATTGAATTGAATGACTCGCGAAGGCAAGTAAGTCATTAAGAGAGAAGAGTAGGAAAGCCCCAATTTGATTGCAAGAAATTGGGAGTATGCAGAAAGAATAGAAGTCCCTAGACTCGTAAAGAAGCGCGAAATGATTCCAAATCTAAGAAAGTTGTTCAATCTTTTTGGTGATTAATTCATTGGCAAATGAATCGTACAAAGATGTCTTGCAAGTTCGAGATGAAGGCCAATCACCATAACGCGCTAGGGCTAAACATTTCTTCTTTCTTGCATGAGACCGGACCCGCAGGTTGCCTACGTTCCTCCAGTGTAGAGGCTCAGGTCACCGTAGTTCTTGTGGATTCTCCATTCTTCGTGATGAATTGTTGCTTCGTCCTTCGTTGGTGGATGATGATGATGATCTTGATGTGAACTTCTTTGATTGAGGGGGATTTTTTTTTTTTTTTTTTTTTTTTTTTGTGCTCTAACTTTTGCCTAGGTTGATTTGATGATTTCAACCTAGCGAGCTCTTTTGTTTTTTTTTTTTTTTTTTTTTTGATCCCCCTTTGAAAACTTTGCTTGATTTTTCTCCATGCTTGTTGTTCCACCTTGTTTGTCTTGATTTTGCCGTTGATGTTTTGATGTCTTTGTTATTGATGCCGTCGTCGATGTTTAGCCCCTAGGCGTTCAAGCGATGGCCTTCGTTCTAAAACTTGTTTAGACATCTTTTCATCATTTTGCCAAGAATTAGATTGAACAACTTTGAAGAGTGTATAAGGACAAGAACGACTTTTTATTTGATGATGAGACTTGACTCAAAATTAATTGGACAAAGAAAACTTAATGCACACTTAAGAGGACTTTGACTCTTTTTTTTTTTTTTTTTTTTTTTTTTTTTAATTCCTATTACTAGGTAGAGAAAGAGAAACATAGATTGTTGTTGTAGTCCCCATTGTCGTTGTAGTCTCCTTGTGGCATGATTTCTTGTAGAAGCCCCATTTCGAAACCAAATCATTCTTCTTTGATGAGTTCTTGCATGTTGGCACTCTCTAAAGGTTCTTCACCCACAGTAAATTCGCTGTTGTCGAACAAATCTTGGATGATGTTTCGGAGAAGGAATCACCCTTCGGTAGTATGGCCACTATGCTTGTGGTAGCCGCACCATTCACCATGTGCATGATTCTTCGGTATCGTCTTCGACTTGTACCCCTCCAAAGGCTTGACCTTTCCACTTGCCACCAAAGTTTCAAATGCTTCGGCTTGGGTTACTCCTAGGAGAGGAGTGAAAACTCGGTTGTTGGCGGTACCTTTGTAGCTTTTGAGGGACGGGCCACTTGAGCATGCTTTACCCTTAAACTTTCCTTTGCCATCGGTGAGCTCTTTCAAACGGGCTTTGAGTTCGGAAACCTCTTCCTCGTGAATTCTTCTTTCATAATCAAGATGGGCCTTGAGTTCGGAAACCTCTTCTTTGTGAATCCTCTTGTCGATATCGAAACGGGCTTGCCACAAATTGTCTTTACGGCGGGCATCCTCGACAATCCTATCCATTTGTTCCCCCATTGATTTCATTATGTTGAGTAACCCTTCGTTGGATACGAAATCATTTCCACCGTTGTTGTTG
This sequence comes from Campanula takesimana, assembly GCA_026119855.1. Classification (NCBI taxonomy): domain Eukaryota; kingdom Viridiplantae; phylum Streptophyta; class Magnoliopsida; order Asterales; family Campanulaceae; genus Campanula; species Campanula takesimana. Next base: position 158,014 of record JAOWBW010001386.1, on the reverse strand, counting down.
TTGCCGTTGGAAGCCATTGGACCTATTGGAAGAGCACGGTTGATCTTAGATTGGCCCCACAAACACCTTTTGGATAAAATGAATTAACCCACAAACAAAGAAAAAGACTCAACCACATAAGGAAAAACGACTCTTTTTTTTGTTTTTTTTTTTATTTACAAAGTCGGAAGGACGTGGTCCTTTTTGGGGTTTCTAGGAAAATAGTGGAATCGTCACACTAGTATATAGACCATCTCGCGGTCCCATATACTTATCGGATTCCACCACGCTTGTGAATCCTACATGTGTCGGGATTAAACTAAATTAATGTAGTAAATCATACATGCGGGGACGGATTTTTATTTTCGTCCAAAATAACCACTTTTGGGGACGGAGTTTTATTTCGTCCATTGCAACAAGTTGGCATGTATGATTTGAAGACATTAGTTTAGGGAAATCTCGGCACATAAAAAACCGACTTGATCACGGAGTGTTAGACCCTAGACTAGAATTGTGTGGTTTGTGCTCGGCTTGAATATGAGGCTTAAAGGTCACCCCCGGCATGTAGTCATGAACTACGCCACGGGCTGAGGTTTACCGCTTCGAAAGAGCCAAGGTCGAGTGGAGCTTGAAACTTTCTAGGACGGGCCTCGACGGGTTTGGGGTTGGACTTGTGCGACTCGATAGTGAGCAGTTGATAGGAATATGTGCATGTAGTGTGAGGTCTAACATGTGACAAAACATTTTTTTTTTCAAAGGAAATTAAAAAAAAACAAATAAGCACGTAATTTACAACTTTCGAATCACCCGTGTGACCGATAAAAATAAACAGAAAGTAAAAGAAATTGTATGCAGGCCCAGTGCCCACACACTGTCATTCTGTTTTGTTTCTGTGCACTGTTCTGTTCTGGGAATGCGCCCAGAAGCGCGCGCATTGGGTTGCCTATGCGGAAGGCGCGCGCGTGAGAGGAAGAAGGGCAGAGGCGCCCGCTTCTGGGTGAGAACCTGCAAATCAGTGGGTTCAAGGGATTGCCTTGACCCTTAATTAAGAAAAATTTCCCCTGCAGAATTTGTTAGCACAGAAACATGGAATTGAAGGACAAGAAAGGAGGCGGGCGATTCTGGTAATAAGGGTCGGACGCGCGCGCTTTAGGCCAAGAAGGCCGGAGGCGTGCGCTTCCTACCCTTTTTACCAGAATGCCCAGAAAATAGAATAAAAGAACACCAAAAAATGAAAACGCAAGTTTAACGCTCTAATACATCCCCAGCGGAGTCGCCACTGTAGATACCCCGGGGAACCACGGCTTGGCTAGAGCGGTGAATTATCCTAGGATGTCTAACTTGTTTTAGATTGTTTAGAGTCACCACCTATGTTTTTAAAGGAACATAAGAAAAACCTAGAAATAGCCTAATTTATGTACAAAACCAGAGATTCGGGAGAGAAGGGTTCGGGGGTTAGGTGATGGAGTGGGAAGTACTTAAACACCCACTCCGCCCCGCTTACGCGGGTCTTGCTACTATTGGTGTTCTAATATTTACATGTCCTTCAATTAATTAAATAGAAATGTGCTAACAATTGTGATGAGAAGAAAAGGGGAAATAAAGGGGAAATAAAATAGAATTGTTTTATTTATTTAATGATAAAGATTACATGTAACAAGTAATGTTAAAGAATTACATTAAGAGATGAAGAGAAATTAACATGGTGAATTAAAGTTAAGATTAATGTAATAACCGGAATTTTAATTTAATTATTTATTTTAATTTTTGGTTTTATTAATTTAATTAAATGATAATTAGAGTTACAAAGTAATTGAAAGAAGTGGGCCCAAGGAATTTGCATTGGCCCAAAATTAGTATTAGTAAACCCAACCCAATTAGGAATCAACCCAAGGTATAAATTCTGGAGTTAGTCAAATTAGGGATTTCTATTATCATAAACTCAAAAAAAAAAAAAAAAAGGAAAACAAAACCCTAGTTCTACCTATAGCCGCCGGCCGAGCACTAGGAGGAGGGAGAAGAAAATTTCCGCTCATTGTTTTGGAGATACAATCCGATCATTCTCAAGGTAACGCTAAATCCTACTCTCCAAAATTTGTTTCGTTGAATTTGGATTAGTAAATCATGAGTTATGCATAATTTAAGATGTGAATTTAGGGTTTTGCATGTTAGTAAAATAAGGACAAATCTTCAAGAGGTTAATTTATTTGATCTATATGATATGCGAAAAAGATGATCTTAATGTTAGTTTATTTTTAAGATTGATTTTATAATCTTGAATTGAATTGATTTATATTATGCAATGTTTGGGAATTGAACATATAAATCATTGAAGTTGAATTGGGATTATCAAAAGATGAAAAAAATATGGATTTCCCCCATAACACTGTTCGGCCGAATGGCCCTAAACCATGAGAAATTGATTTTGTTGATTTAAATGATCCTTGTTAAGTGTATTGTAAATAATATTGATGTTTGGGAATTTAGAAAAATTTAAAGAACTAGAAAATTGATCAAATCAATGGATTTTGGATCATGCATGTTTCGGCCATGATGAGGAATTATGGGTGTTAATTCTTGATTAAAGATGTTAAGAATTGGGACGGAAGGTCAGTGTTTCCGTTAAGTTTCTAATGGAAAGAAAACAAAAATCGTTAAAAGAATTGTTGACAAGTTAGAAAGATTAACTTGAGAAAATAGAATAGTACTTGGAAGACCTTGAAAGTTAAAAAGTTAACGAGAAAGAAAAAGATTAGAAATTTCAGTTAGTTTCCTAACAGAAAAGGACTAAACTGAAAAGAATTAAAGTTATAAGGAATAAAAGGAAACCTTTGAAGTTAGAAGGGCCTAAGTGATTGAAAAGAGAAACTTAGGGGACCTTATGAACAAAAAAACCAAAGTCCAAGGACCTTTCTGTAATTAAAGGAAAATTGAAGGACTAATCTGCAATTAATCCAAAGTGGAAGGACTAAATTGCAATTGAATTAAAGTTGAAGGACTAATCTGCAATTAATCCAAAGTGAAGGACTAAATTGTAATTGAACTAAAGTTGAAGGACTAAATTGCAATTAATCCAAAGTTGAAGGACCAATTTGCAATTAATCCAAAGTTGAGGGACCAAATTGTAATTAACCCAAAGTTAGAGGACTTAATTGTAATTACATAAAGTTAAAGGACTGACTAGTAAATTAAAGTCAGAAACTTAAACGTAAAGAAAGAAGTAACGAAGTAAAGAAGTTAAACTGCATCTCTCAGTTAACTAAGAAGAAATAGTTAACAATGTAGAGAGTACTAAAGTAAATTACTCCATGCCTTGTAGATTTGCACAGAGGGGAGATTGCGAGGAAAAAGCAATCCAGGTAAGGGATTACGTTCCTTACAGTATTTGAACTCCTGTTTATTGGAATTCGGTATTTCTTTCTAAAGACAGCTATCAGTATGGCATGATAGTATTTGAATGAACTCTGCGTTATTGAACGTTCCTTGAAAGAATCTATACTTAGTGATGTCCCCATCGATCTACTAAGTATCGAAGTTTGAAACTTGTATCACATACTTGTACCATTGTATGTTCTCAATTTTAACTTGTAAGTTAACCACTTACTCGTTAAGGCATCCAATGTCCAGTTAGAAAATACATTGACGGACAGTCCAGTTAGAAAAGACTCGTCCTTAAACTAGGGATCGCATGAGTGATCACATGCCTTCTCTCAGGAATTGTCTGATTACAAGGATGATTCTAGACCCCGAGCATATGTGTGTGGATACCATATATGTTTCGACCCACACTATTGGCTGAAGAAGCTAGGTGTACAAATTGTACCTTTGGCATTGAGGTTATAATGTACGTTACCAAGGAATTGACGGAAACTTGAATGAATCCCTTTGGATTGTAGTGCCATAATCCTTTGGAAGTAAAATCTTAAAAGTAATAAGACTGTATTGTTCTGCAGCCTTGAATCCAAAAGTAACTGAACCCATCTTTGAAAAAGTTATTCGTAGTATTCGTTCTGGTCGTCTCTCCTTAGTAACCGGAGAGGCCACGTATGAACTTACTGAGCATTCGTTCGCTCATCCCTTCTCTATAAATTTTGTTTTCAGGATTTAAGTAGAAGGACAAGACAAGGAAAGTAGCCGTGGGAAGACGGTGGATTGAAGATTCTTAATTTAGTAGTTTTAAGTACGCTTATTTATTTGATGTAAGTTGAAGTACATTGAAGGTTAAGGTTGTTGCCTACCAAGACATGTTTAAGTTACGCTTCCGCTATTGTTTTGAATTTATGGTTAATTAAGGGGCTGTTGTGAACCCTAAATTGAAGTATTTATTATTGTTATTTATTGATATTAAATGCCATTAAATGCTCAAGATACATTAAGAAAATTCGGGGTGTTACAGTTGGTATCAGAGCAATGGTTTTAGGTCTTATGGGAGAAAACTGGAAGTTAGGACTAATGGGAGAACTTAGTACTTGACTTAAATAAGATCTTACTTGAGGAAGTTCAAGTGATAAAGTCTAACTCTAGGAATGATACTAAGAGTGTACATAAAGTATGAATATACTTGGGGAAATAGGAATCTCTTCATTGTATGTCTAATTGCATTCTATTAATATGTTATAATGGAATCTTGGGGTTATGTACTAATTAAGGTTACTATTGGTGTGTGTAGAATCATGCCGAGGAGACCCATGAAGTCGGTAAGGTACAGTGCTACTCTAAGGGAAGAAATAGAAGCTAAAGAGGAGATTATTAAGCAGCTAACTAAAGAACTTCGTTCAGTTAAAAGAGAGCTTAGGAATGAGACTCGAGGAGTCGGCAGTCTACAGAATGTCATCAAAGAACGCGATGAGGACATAATGTATGTGGAAGGAAAGTTAGCAGTACAGCTGAAGAAGGTCAAAAGCCTAAGAAGCCATGTGGTTAGAGCTAACCGCGAATGGAATCGAATCAGTGTACAACTGGTGGATGAGATAGAACAAAATAATGAACTGAAAAAGAAGATAGATGAGCAAGAAGCTTATGAGGAAAAGCTTAGGGCTTCAGGCTATCAGATTTGGGCTGAGAAGTTAGAATTGCAAGAGAAATATGACCAACTTGCAGCAGAACACGCACACTGTGGGAAGTGATGCAATTAATGACAGATAGTTATAAGAATAGATTCTTTTACTTTATTATTAGTGGAGTAATATAGTTAGAAACTTTCTTATGTCAAAGTTGAATTTTGGGTGTATTTTGGGATGTTTAAATCTCACACCTTAGTTGAATAAAATTAATTATTTAATTTAAATACCCAAAATTTTGAATTTACTATTGTTGTGTAAACAAAAGTTAACTTGTCGAGAAAAGACAAGGGAAAGCCTCGGAGTGATTGAAATAATCTCCGTAACCATGGTACGAAGTAAGACGACCATTGGAATAAGTTAAAGCTAGTTAAGTAATGAAAACTAGTGAAGTAAAGAATATTAAGCAACCAAGTAAAACGGTTGTAAATTATGAAGTATGAAAACTCCTGAACCGGAGAAGAAAGGTTAAGTAAACTAACCACATTTGAATAATGGTCTAGTACAAAAGACCTACGAACATGAATCAAAACTAACAAGTACCCGTTAGTAAAAGAATAAGTTAAGTATACCATGAATACTGCACGTATTGTATCGTGATGAATGTTGCTAGAACACGAACCTGTTCTAAAATAAAAGTAAATCTGCAGATGAATACCAGAAGTGGAAACAACGGAAACGGCAATGGTAACGGCCAAGTGAAATTAGTTTTGGTCTAGTGAAATGATCGAAACAAGAATAAAGTGACCTAGTGAAACGGTCAAGTAAGAAAGAATAAAATAACCTATTGAAACGGTTAAGTATAAGAGTAATAGGCTTAGTGAAACGGCCAAGTAAAGATTAATTTTGATCCATTGAAGCGATCGAAACAAGAATAAAATAACCTATTGAAACGGTTAAGAGTAATAGGCTTAGTGAAACGGCCAAGTGTGAATGAGAGTAGGTCTAGTGAATTGACCTATGATTAATAAGTAAAGTCTAGTGAAATGACTTCCCTAAGTAGAACTGGTCTATTGGAACGACCAGAAATCTAGTAGACCGATCTTTTGTAAAAGTTACGTCTTTTGGGGACGGCCTATTTATGTAAAAGTACTAGGCATAGTACAATGCTTGGGTTGACGTGAGTAATAGGGTTAAATGTGCGAGTTAACCTGGAACAAGTAAGAATGGTTTATTGAAACGACCAATGAAAGTGATTATGGTTAATTGAAATGACCTATGAAAATAGAAATGGTCTAATGAAGCGACCCATACGTCTAGTAAAGTTGACTAATGAAGATAGTGATGGTCTGTTGAAACGACCAGTGGTTTAGTGAATGACCTATAAATTGAATGTTAGTCTGTAGAGACGAGCTATAGTATGAGAGTGCGTGAAAAAGTCTCGTATTCATGATAACTAATGATAGTACCATATTATCCGGCAAGTGTTCGAAACGCCAGAGTGGCTAAGTTATGATGCTAACTCAAGGAAGTAGGACGGTGAACGACTATGGTACTAGATTCATCGAATTGCTAGAATTTACCCTAACACTCTTCGATGATGAAGCGCAAAAGGCTCGAGGATTTGAAGATGGTTTGAGCAACCGAATCCGATATAGAATCACTCCATTAATACTACCAACCTAGGATTAAGTGTTGGATAGGACGAGGATAGTAGAGAAAGAATCAGAATAGTTATCGCGGTAAGCGAGAAGAGAAGAAGAGTCAACTGAGGAAGTGTCGACTGAATCTAAAGGAAGGCTACTGACGATCGCGAAAAGGAAGGTAGTACAAGTAAGTACCAGAATAAAGGCTACGGCAATAGAAATGATGGTAATAAGAACGACGTCAAAGGGCAAGGTTCTGATAAGAAGCGCCAAATGATTGCTTGGCTAAGAATATGTATTTAATTCATGAGGCGTTAGAGAATTCTTTAGTTATGGGTATTCAAACTAGAGAATCGATCCCTATTACGTCTATATCTAGGAAGTTTCCTTTGAAAATGGACGAGGAAGAACTTGAGGTTGATCTCATTAGTTTAGGACATCGAAGAATTTGATGTAATCTTGGGAATGGACTATAGTTGACTGCATACCATGCCCATGTGGATTGTTTAAAGAAAGAAGTCCACTTTAGATTACTATCTAGAGAAGAGTGATGTTCTCAAGGAACGAAACCTAGAACCCGATCGAACTTTATATCGGTAAGGAAGGCTCGTAAGCTTTTAAAGAAAAGATGAGAAGGATTCTTGGCGTACATTGGTGATACGAGCAAGAAGGAAGTAACCGTAGAATCACTTTCTGTGATTAGATATTTCAAGGTCGTGGTTTCTGAGGATTTACCGGGAATACCTCCATAAGGAGAAGTAAAATTTTCTATCGATTTGGTACCTGAGACTTCACCAATATCGAAGGCGCCGTATAGAATGGCTCCGTCAGAATTGAAGAATAAAAGGAGCAACTGTAAGAGTTGTTGGATAAGAGCTTGATTAGAACGAGTGTATCACCATGGGGTGCACCGGTATTAATTGTAAAGAAGAAGGATGATATAGCTAAGACAACCTTTAGAACAAGGTATAGTCATTATGAGTTTGTAGCGATGCCGTGTGGGTTGACTAACGCACCGGCAGCGTTTATGGAACTTAAGAATACGATATTTCAGAAGTTCTGGATAAGTGTGTGATTGTAGTCATTGATGATATCTTGGTGTATTCGAGGACCAAGGAAGAACATGAAGAGCATTAAGGCTAGTACTGCAGATTTTAAGAGAGCAGAAGTTATATGTTAAATTAAAGAAGTGTGAATTCTGGATGGAGGAAGTAACATTCGTAGGACATGTGGTGTCAAAGGATGGGATTGCCGTAGATCCAACAAATATAGAAGCTATTGTGGATTGGGAAAGACCAACTTCAGTAAGTGAGATCAGGAGTTTCTTAGGGTTGGCTGGCTACTATAGGAGATTAGTAGAAGGTTTCTCGAAGTTGTCAGTGCCATTGACGAAGTTAACTCAGAAAGGAGCAAAGTTTGTTTGGTCAGAAGAATGTGAAAGGAGTTTTGAGGAATTGAAGCGACGATTGGTGTCCGCACCAGTTCTTGCTTTACCGTCTGGATCGGATGGATTTGCAATATATAGCGATGCCTCGCTTAAAGGGCTAGGCTGTGTGTTGATGCAGAATGATAAGGTTATATCTTATGCATCTAGGCAGTTGAAAGTATATGAGGAGAATTACCAGACCCATGATTTGGAGTTAGCGGCAGTAGTATTTGCCTTGAAAATTTGGACATTATTTGTATGGCGTGAAATGCCAGATTTTTACAGATCACAAGAGCCTTAAGTACATTTTCACTCAGAAGGAGTTGAACATGAGACAACGGAGATGGTTGGAGCTTCTCAAGGATTACGACTGTGAAATATTGTACCATCCTGGGAAAGCTAACAAGGTGGCAGATGCCTTAAGTAGAAAGAATCACGGAATGTTGGCGACGTTGATCTCTAAGGGGGTAAGTATGTGGAATGATGTCAAGGAGGTGAACTTAGTGGTGAAGGTAAATGGATATTTGGCTAGATTGACGTTACAGCCTGCACTGTTGGGCAGGATTAAAGAGGCATAAGAGGTAAACGAGGTGAGAGAAGCCCTGATCGGAAAGGATTATCCAGACACTGGAAGACATGCTGAGGGCTACTTCGTTAGATTGGCCAAATGCATGGGACGAACATTTACCGTTAGTGGAATTCGCATACAACAATAGCTTCCATGCCAGTATTGGGATGACACCATATGAAGCATTGTATAGGAGGAAGTGTAGATCACCGGCATCTTGGGACGAAGTCGGCGAGAGGAGATTAAGTGGATCGGAACTCGTACAAGTCACGGCGGATAAAGTACAACAGATCCGGAAGTGGCTACAGACTGCACAGAGTAGGCAGAAATCTTACGCAGACAATAGAAGGCGAGAACTGGAATTTCAGCCAGGGGATCGAGTATTCTTAAAGATATCGCCTACAAAGGGAGTTATGCGTTTTGGGATTAAGGGAAAGTTAAGTCCACGATACGTAGGACCGTTCGAAATTCTTGATAAGATCGGGGAAGTGGCTTATCGATTGGCGTTACCGCCGGTATTAGCGGGAGTGCATAATGTGTTCCATGTCTCCATGCTAAGGAAGTATATTCACGATCCGAGTCATGTGATAGAATACAAGCAGTTAAGAGTTCGGGCGGATTTGACGTACGATGAACGACCAATCAAGATCGTCGACAGAAAAGACGAGGTCATAAGAAAACGTACGGTTCCCTATGTAAAAGTGCAATGGAGCAATCACTCAGAAAGAGAAGCGACATGGGAACAAGAAAGTGAAATGCGCGAATTGTACCCGGACATCTTCTCAGAGTAAGAATTGTCAAAGTTTGAGGACAAACTTCTTTTAAGGGGGTAAGAATGTAATAACCGGAATTTTAATTTAATTATTTATTTTAATTTTCGGTTTTATTAATTTAATTAAATGATAATTAGAGTTACAAAGTAATTGAAAGAAGTGGGCCCAAGGAATTTGCATTGGCCCAAAATTAGTATTAGTAAACCCAACCCAATTAGGAATCAACCCAAGGTATAAATTCTGGAGTTAGTCAAATTAGGGATTTCTATTATCATAAACTCAAAAAAAAAAAAAAAGGAAAACAAAACCCTAGTTCTACCTATAGCCGCCGGCCGAGCACTAGGAGGAGGGAGAAGAAAATTTCCGGCCATTGTTTTGGAGATACAATCCGATCATTCTCAAGGTAACGCTAAATCCTACTCTCCAAAATTTGTTTCGTTGAATTTGGATTAGTAAATCATGAGTTATGCATAATTTAAGATGTGAATTTAGGGTTTTGCATGTTAGTAAAATAAGGACAAATCTTCAAGAGGTTAATTTATTTGATCTATATGATATGCGAAAAAAGATGATCTTAATGTTAGTTTATTTTTAAGATTGATTTTATAATCTTGAATTGAATTGATTTATATTATGCAATGTTTGGGAATTGAACATATAAATCATTGAAGTTGAATTGGGATTATCAAAAGATGAAAAAAATATGGATTTCCCCCATAACACTGTTCGGCCGAATGGCCCTAAACCATGAGAAATTGATTTTGTTGATTTAAATGATCCTTGTTAAGTGTATTGTAAATAATATTGATGTTTGGGAATTTAGAAAAATTTAAAGAACTAGAAAATTGATCAAATCAATGGATTTTGGATCATGCATGTTTCGGCCATGATGAGGAATTATGGGTGTTAATTCTTGATTAAAGATGTTAAGAATTGGGACGGAAGGTCAGTGTTTCCGTTAAGTTTCTAATGGAAAGAAAACAAAAATCGTTAAAAGAATTGTTGACAAGTTAGAAAGATTAACTTGAGAAAATAGAATAGTACTTGGAAGACCTTGAAAGTTAAAAAGTTAACGAGAAAGAAAAAGATTAGAAATTTCAGTTAGTTTCCTAACAGAAAAGGACTAAACTGAAAAGAATTAAAGTTATAAGGAATAAAAGGAAACCTTTGAAGTTAGAAGGGCCTAAGTGATTGAAAAGAGAAACTTAGGGGACCTTATGAACAAAAAAACCAAAGTCCAAGGACCTTTCTGTAATTAAAGGAAAATTGAAGGACTAATCTGCAATTAATCCAAAGTGGAAGGACTAAATTGCAATTGAATTAAAGTTGAAGGACTAATCTGCAATTAATCCAAAGTGAAGGACTAAATTGTAATTGAACTAAAGTTGAAGGACTAAATTGCAATTAATCCAAAGTTGAAGGACCAATTTGCAATTAATCCAAAGTTGAGGGACCAAATTGTAATTAACCCAAAGTTAGAGGACTTAATTGCAATTACATAAATTTAAAGGACTGACTAGTAAATTAAAGTCAGAAACTTAAACGTAAAGAAAGAAGTAACGAAGTAAAGAAGTTAAACTGCATCTCTCAGTTAACTAAGAAGAAATAGTTAACAATGTAGAGAGTACTAAAGTAAATTACTCCGTGCCTTGTAGATTTGCACAGAGGAGAGATTGCGAGGAAAAAGCAATTCAGGTAAGGGATTACGTTCCTTACAGTATTTGAACTCCTGTTTATTGGAATTCGGTATTTCTTTCTAAAGACAGCTATCAGTATGGCATGATAGTATTTGAATGAACTCTGCGTTATTGAACGTTCCTTGAAAGAATCTATACTTAGTGATGTCCCCATCGATCTACTAAGTATCGAAGTTTGAAACTTGTATCACATACTTGTACCATGGTATGTTCTCAATTTTAACTTGTAAGTTAACCACTTACTCGTTAAGGCATCCAATGTCCAGTTAGAAAAGACATTGACGGACAGTCCAGTTAGAAAAGACTCGTCCTTAAACTAGGGATTGCATGAGTGATCACATGCCTTCTCTCAGGAATTGTCTGATTACAAGGATGATTCTAGACCCCGAGCACATGTGTGTGGATACCATATATGTTTCGACCCACACTATTGGCTGAAGAAGCTAGGTGTACAAATTGTACCTTTGGCATTGAGGTTATAATGTACGTTACCAAGGAATTGACGGAAACTTGAATGAATCCCTTTGGATTGTAGTGCCATAATCCTTTGGAAGTAAAATCTTAAAAGTAATAAGACTGTATTGTTCTGCAGCCTTGAATCCAAAAGTAACTGAACCCATCTTTGAAAAAGTTATTCGTAGTATTCGTTCTGGTCGTCTCTCCTTAGTAACCGGAGAGGCCACGTATGAACTTACTGAGCATTCGTTCGCTCATCCCTTCTCTATAAATTTTGTTTTCAGGATTTAAGTAGAAGGACAAGACAAGGAAAGTAGCCGTGGGAAGACGGTGGATTGAAGATTCTTAATTTAGTAGTTTTAAGTACGCTTATTTATTTGATGTAAGTTGAAGTACATTGAAGGTTAAGGTTGTTGCCTACCAAGACATGTTTAAGTTACGCTTCCGCTATTGTTTTGAACTTATGGTTTAAATAAGGGGCCGTTGTGAACCCTAAATTGAAGTATTTATTATTGTTATTTATGGATATTTAATGCCATTAAATGCTCAGATATTATAAGAAAATTCGGGGTGTTACAATTAAAATGTAGGGAGATAACCTTAACTAACTTCAATATGTGAAGTAGTCATGTTGGTCATGTCCCATTAATGGGGATTGCATACATCAAGAAGAAGAAAACAAAGGAAGAAAATGGAGTTGTACCTTGAGAAAGAGGACTTGGAATCTTGACTTGAAAGTGTTGTTGTTGTAATGAAATTGTGGTAGAACAATTTGTGTAGAGTCTTGTTACTAAGAACTCTTGTTGGGAGAATTTGTGTATAATGTAGTTGGTGAATCAAGGTTGGAGTCCAAAAAGAAGTCCTTTTCCAAGGTAGAAGATGATGGTTTTCATAGGTAAAAAAGAGAGGGAAATGATGGAGGGAAATTGGTCATCCATGTGAAATGGAATGGGCCAATCACAAATAAGATAAATGAATAAAAGAAAAATAAAAGAAATAAAAGAAATCAAATAATAAATGAAAGAAATATTAGTTTTTGGGAAAAGGCTTAGAATTTGGGATTGGGAGTTAATGAGAAAAGGGGGGATGAATGTGGATGTAAAAAGATGGTTTTTGTGATTAAGAAAAGATGTTTGTAAATAAGAAAAGGGAGGGAAATAAGGTTCAATCCGTTACTGCCAAAGTGGGAAGCGCGCGGGTCCGGCTTTTGGGGCGGGACGCGCGCGCGGCTTACTGGCAGTGCCGGAAGCGCCCGCGGGTGAAAAATGACAGAATGACCCTAAAAGTTAACTCTGTTATGCAGTTTAGTCCAAAACTAACGGAATCAGTTAGGAACTTAACCGAAGTAACAGAAATCAACAAAAATAAGTTAAATAAAAATACTTTGTATGCAATCGGGGTGATAGGTCCAAGGCGGGGTGTCTACAGCTGTCAAGAATGAAATGGCCCGAGCTCGAAGAGAAGGCCGTCATCATGAGATTCCCAATTTGAGACCTTACCGCAAGACACTGAATGGCTAATTTGTCCGCCAAGGGGAAGATGTTCCGTACATAATCTTTCCCGAGCCATGGGTCAACAGCAAGGGCGTCAGAAATCCTGGTCTCGAAATCTTTGCCCACTATGAGATTCAGAAATCCGAAAGGGAACCAACTCCCATGTCGCCCCGAGAATGGTGGGGGAAGAAAGTGACCATAGAGTCCAAGACAGAGATTATCGTGGGGGAAGAATTGACGGATTTAGCCTCCATGTTCGAAGAACTTGCCATCATGGATGAGTGCCAAGTAAATGCCATCTACGACACTGACACGAGAAGGGAGACTTTCAGCGAGATCCAACCAAGCTCCGAGCCAATCAACAACTGGTATTCTACGAAGGGACCCGTGGTATCCGACGAATTCTTGGTCGAGAAGATGGGTTGCATTCCGCACAAGGCCACAAAGGAAGACTTATTCACATTCACTTTTGAGTCCAAGAGTTTTTCCGATACCCTCACCCAAGAGGATATGGAGGGCATAGCCGAGCGTGTGTTCCCTTTCTTTGTTAATGAAAAATTTGATCTTTCTGAGTACCCCGAGATTGCAAACATCATGAATGATGAATTAACTAATAATGAATCTAATGAACTAGTTAATAACGATTCAAATAATGATGAAATAGACCACGAAAACACAACATACTTAAATGAACTTGCTCAATAGGTCCGTAGTCATGGTGAAAATGGCCCAGGGGCTGACGAAGAATTGCATGTTGTTAATCTAGGTACCGATAAAGAGCTGAAAGAAACCAAGATCGGAAGCTTCTTAAAGGGGGAAGAGAAAGACAGATTGACTGCACTGCTCAAAGAGTTCGTGGATGTATTTGCATGGTCATACAAAGACATGTCGGGTTTAGACAAAAAGGTCGCTGAGCACAGAATTCTGAGCAGAGACGACGCTAAGCCGACAAAGCAGAAATTCCGAAAGATCAAGCCAGAATGGTCTTAAGTCAAAGAAGAGATAGAGAAGCTTCTCAGTGTGGGCTTCATCAAAGTTATTGAGTATCCGACATGGTTAGACAATGTGGTCACAGTCCGAAAGGCTAATGGTAAGGTCCGTGTATGTGTGGACTTCCGAGATTTGAACAAAGCCTCTCCAAAGGATGACTTTCCACTACCCAACATCGACATGCTAGTTGACTCCGCTGTTACCTATGAGGTCCGCTCGATTGTGGATGGTTTCGCTGGGTACAATCAGATTCTCATGGCCGAGGAGGATCAACACAAGACTGCTTTCACAACACCGTGGGGCACCTTTTGCTACACAATTATGCCATTTGGGCTAAGGAACGCTGGGGCTACTTATCAAAGGGCCGTGTCAGACTTGTTCCATGACATGATTCATAAAGAGATCGAGGTCTACGTCGACGATATGATCATCCATTCAAAGGGGACCAACGGTCAACATTTGATCGACCTCCGCAAGTTTTTGAAAGGCTTCGACAGCACAAGATGAGGCTTAATCCCGCAAAGTGCACTTTTGGGGTCATCCGAGGCAAGGTTCTTGGCTACATGGTCACTGAAAGAGGAATTGAAGCAGATCCCTCAAAAATCAAGGCAACCATTAACATGCCTCCTCCCAAGACACAGAAAGAAATAAAAGGCTCCATGGGCAGACTTCAGTACATCAGTCGGTTTGTGCACCAGCTTAGTTCCATGTGTGAGCCAATCTTCAAACTACTCAAGAAGAATGTGGCTCTAGAATGGACCGACGCTTGCCAAGAAGCTTTAGATCAAGTGAAGCATTACTTGACATGCCCTCCAGATTTGGTTCCACCTCACAAAGAGAAGCCTCTCTTGCTCTACCTCACAGTGAATGATGAAGCCCTAGGGGCTATGCTAGCACAAGAGAAACGAGACTCCACAAAGGAGAATGCCATTTATTTTGTCAGTCGCCGATTTCAAGGAGGCGAAAAGAACTACTCTGTCTTGGAGAAGTCATGTGCGGCATTAGTTTGGGTCACTCAAAAGCTCAAACATTACATGGAAGCCTTTCCAATCAAGCTAGTAGCAAAAGTGGACCCGCTCCGCTACATCTTTGAAAAACCTTTCATGTCAACAAGGATAGCCAAGTGGTACTTCATGCTCGCCGGCTATGATATCACTTACGTCACACTCAAATCCATCAGGGGGAAGGTGTTCAGTGATCAGCTTACTGAATTTTCGTGTGACGAAGCGAAGGGGGAAGATTTACAATTTCCCGACGAGCACTTAGTTTGCACTACAACCGAGGAAAATAAGTGGCAACTCTTTTTCGATGGTGCCGCCAATAAACATGGGTATGGGATAGGAATGTTGCTTGTCGATCCAAAGGACATATACACTCCAATTGAAATCTATCTTGAATTTGAAGCTACCAACAACATTGCCAAGTATGAGGCATGCATAGCGGGGCTATAAGCAGCGATAGAAAGAAATGTCACAGAACTAGAAGTATTTGGTGACTCCCTCCTCCTTATCAATCAGACATCGGGTAAATGGCGAATCCAAGACCCAACCCTTTAACAGTATGGTCAACACCTCGAGGAATTGGTGGAACAGTTTCAAGACATCACGTTCAATTGTTTGCCAAGAGACAAGAACTGCTTTGCCGATGCTCTGGCTACTATAGCCTCACTAGTTGAGATGCCCAAAGGAAAAATGGTGAAACCCTTCAAAATCTCAAGAAGGACCAGTCCGGCATACTTCATGAACATTGAGATCAATGAAGTCAAGGACAACCCCCCGTGGTACACAGACATCATGAACTTTATTAACAACGGCACCTTTCCCGAGAACAACAATGGGAAAACTCGAATAGCACTACAAAAGCTAGCCGCCCGATATGTATTGATTGGGAACCGAGTCTATAAAAGACATCATCAAGGGATCAATCTCTTATGTGCAAATGAAATCAAAGCTCAAGAAATCATGAACGAAGTCCACGAAGGCGAGTGTGGACCCCACATGAATGGGATTATGTTGGCCAAGAAGATACTTCGTATTGGTTACTATTGGACTACATTGGAAAGAGACTGCATCGAGAATGTCAAGAAATGCGCCAAGTGCCAGTTCCATGCTAATTTGCAACATGCTCCACCTTTACAAATGTACAACATGACCATACCTTGGCCATTCTCTTGTTGGGGCATAGATATCATCGGAAAAGTCCACCCTACGGGAAGCAATTAACAGTCATTCATTCTAGTGGCCGTGGATTACTTCACGAAATGGGTCGAGGCACAAGCTTACCGAGTTCTCAACGCCAAGAAAGTGGCCGAATTCTTGAAAAACAACATCATGTGCCAATACGGTATTCCTCATGAGATCATCTCCGATAATGGTTCTCACTTTGAGAAAGAAATGGATGCACTTTTGGTTAACTACAAGATTACCAAGCACAAGTCATCCTCGTACCGCCCCCAAGCCAATGGAGCGGTCGAAGCAACAAACAAGACAATCGAGGTCAATATACGGAAAATGGCTTCAACAGGAAGGGATTGGCCCGAGAAATTACCACTAGCATTGTGGGGCTACCGCACGTCAATACAGTCAGCAATGGGGGAAACTCCGTAATCATTAGTTTATGGTTCTGAAACCGTACTCCCAGTCGAACTCGAGGTTCCTTCTCTACGGGTCTTACTCGAGAACCAACTCAATGAGGTTGATTGGATGCAAAGTCGATACGAGCAACTAGCCCTACTCAACGAAAAGAGGTTAAGAGCGTTTGAACGCACAAGGACTTATCAACAAAGAATGGCAAAGGCTTTCAACAAAAAGATGAAGCCTCAAAATATCAAAGTGGGAGATTTGGTCCTAAGACAACATCCTTCCAATGCCTTGAATCCCCTTGGGAAGTGGGGACCTCGATGGATCGGTCCTTACGTGGTCAAGAAGATATTAAGCGGCGGTACAGTCCGACTCGTAGACTTGGATGGCGATCAATTTCCAAAGGAGGTCAACCTCGACAAGCTCAAGAAGTTCTACGCTTAACAAATAAAGACCATTAAAAAAAACGCTCGCTAGGTTGAAAACCCGCAAGGGCGGCCTAAGCAAAAATTAGAGCAAGTACAAAAAAAAACCCGCTAGATTGAAAACCCGAAAGGGCGGTCTAGGCAAAAAACAGGCTGCACAAAAAAAAAAATGGTCTTCATTTGTTTGAACTACGGAGACCTGAGCCTCTCTACAAGAGGAACGTAGGCAACCTTTGGGTGCGGTCTAAAACAATAAATTTTACCCATTCATGTCATAACAAAATGCAATTTTTATTCATCTCTCAAATCATTCTTGCCATTACAATGGATATGTTGAGTAATAAAAGACAATAAAACATTAAATCCTAACAAGTGGTCTATTTAATTGCAATCTTGGGGTACTAGGAAAAATCTAATTTTCTCTTAGCTTTTGAAGGGCCACCCGAACGGCTCTCAATCCTACTCTTCTTGGAAGGTATAGGAACTCTAAGGCGGACTGAAACCTTCTGAGTAGCGACACACCTCCGAGCATAAAAAGTTATCCAAATGACTGCCGAAAGGGTTAGCCAGAATATTGTGGGAATCAACAGCAGCCTCCCTATATCTCAAAGCACTGCTGGGCTCAAAGTCCTTTCCTAGCAACTCGGCACGAAGCACGTCAACCCAAGTGATGCCGCGGTAAAGGGTTCCAAACAGATAATCCAGATAACTCTCGGGAAGAAAAATACTACCCCGGTGAATAGGGGCGGAAGCCCACCGATGGCAGTCATCTCCCCAAGCTGAGTGAATTACCTCAAAACCCGCTCTGGATGGTAAAATGACGAGTCTCTCAAGCTGGGTAAGACCACATGCTCGAAACCCAGAGTCCATTCCATGAAAGGTTGAAGACCCCAAAAGGGAAGACACCACTCAATGTCAGCCGATACCCGGGATGCAAAGAACTTCTTCCAACCGTCTTCAGATAAATCTCGTATCAGCAATTTTCTCCTGTGAACAGCAAAAGGAGACAAGTCACCCTCCGAAGAATAAATCCTGAAGTGTTCCCGGAGCCATATGGTCAAAAGCAAGGGACTTCCCCGACACATCTCACCCGTTCGATGCAACTCATTAAGGCCATGCAGGGTCTCCCCTACTATAAGAGGGATTATGCTGAACTGTTACTCCTTTGCCTGCAAGATAATCTCAGCTGACTGAGCATCCGCAGTCCCGAGGGGTTGTCACGAACAGAACCTCGCTGAAAAGGCAAACTTCCATAGCGTTCCTCTTAAAGGACTGAACCGCCGCATCCTCCGAATGCAAACTGAAGAACATCGGCAACTCAGTTATGTCAACCGCGGTGCTGTGCAACATCTTCCTAACATCTCCGACATGGAGGTTCAACACATCGAACCAAGAATCGATCACACCTCTATGGTATTTGGGGACGGCTATTAGACCTGTCAATGGCATGCCAAGCATCGCACTAAAGTCATCAACAGTAGGCACCATTTCATTTGCTGAAAAATTAAAGGTGTAACTGTGACAATCCCAGAAGGCTGCAGCAGCCTTCAACAAACCCCAATCCGGTTTCAACGTCCGAAGGGTAAAGAGAATTCGGAACCTGAAGTCTTTGGCAAAAGCTTTCTTAGGATGGGTCTTGAAAGAGTATACAAAAGTCGATAAATCCTTCTCATACTCACCAAAAACCTTGGTATCAAGAATGAAAGAATTGAAAGCCATGAAAGTGGATTACAAGCAAAATCAAGCAAGAAGAGATGTCAAAAATGACAGAAAAGAGCTATTGAGAGAATGTGTTCGAACAGAAGCTAATATTATAGCTGTTGGGGATCTTTTGGCCAGCAACTGTCAAGCCCCAGAATTTGCTCCCCAAAGGCGCGCGCCTCCCGCCACCCACTTGGGAAGCGCGCGCGTCCCACAGTCACTAGCCGAGGCGTACGCCTCTCATTCCAGAAACACCTCAATTGGCCCTTGTCAAAGAAAGAAATCACAGGGAAGCAGAGCTCAGACATTCCTAAAATCAGCGGGATCGAGACCACCACTCCGCCTCTGAATACACTTTGGGCACACATTAATTTGGTCCTCCCCTAAGGCACGTCTAAATTGAAATTAGATAGAAACTTTCACTAAAAGTAGGTAGTGTCTTTCTTTTTCAAGGTCAGTCTCGACATTTCCTCTCTAAAGGGAAAACTTCACCTTTTCGGTTCGCAGTCAACTATGCCCGCACCCCCACAAAAGACATAAAGTCAACAGCTAGTGCAGCTCCGAACGGCATACGTCAGAGATAGCTACAAACAGCAATTCAGTCCATGAGGAACCACTGAAATCACCACATCTTAAGCAACATAACGGATTCACCAACGGATTCGTCAACAAGGGTTCACCAACGGACTCATTCAAGGGATTCACTAACAGATTCATCTAACGGATTCATCAATGAGGGTTCACCAACGGACTCATTCAAGGGTTCACCAATAGAATCATTCAAGGGGTTCACTAACAGATTCATCTAACGGATTCGTCAACAAGGGTTCACCAACGGACTCATTCAAGGGATTCACTAACCGATTCATCTAACAGATTCACCAACGGATTCGTCAACAAGGGTTCACCAACGGACTCATTCAAGGGATTCACTAATGGATTCATCAACGGATTCGTCAACAAGGTTCACTAACGAACTCATCCAATGGATTCACTAACGGGTTCATCAAGTGAATTCAATAACGAATTCAGCCGGTGGATTTACAAACAGATCACGCCACCTCCTCTATCAACAAAAGCTGCTCACACAGGGAGTGCACCTCTATCTCTCGCAATTTCAAATTCCTGCTTTCATCGAGTCTTTGTTTTTTTCTTAGTGATGTCCTCGGCGGGTGTACTTTCTTTCGTCGACGCGGTTTGCTTTGCAATCCACGTCACCGAAGGGCTCTGTAGACACCCCGCCTTGGACCGTTCACCCCGATTGCACATTTGATTTTGTGTTTATCCCTATTTTAAGTGTTTTTTGTTAGTTTCTGTCACTTCCGTTAAGTTCTTGATTGACTCCGTTAAGTCCAGGGACTAAACTGAATAACAGGGCTGACTTTCTAGTCCATTCTGTCAAAAAGGCCATTTCTGATTCACGCGCCTCCGACTATAGGAGCCAGACGCGCGCGCCTTTCGCCCCCAAGGTAGGAAGCGCGCGCCTCTGGGCGACAGTTACAGATTTCTGTCCAAGAATCTCTCCCTTACTCATTTTTACATGATTTGCCCGAGAAAGATTTCTTGGTGACTGAGTTTTGGCACCAAAAACACTTTGTTTTCAACTATAAAAACCCTCCTAATCCACCATTTCAAAGGACCAAAAATTCTACTTACAAAAACTATACACAAATCATTTCAAAGGCATTTTCCAAAGTAATTCATCAAGAAGTGTTTGAAGTCACTTGAAGTTTAGGTAAAACTCCATTTCTCCTCTTCTTCTCTACTTCATCTTTTTTCTTCTCTTTTATTTCATCAAACGTGCAATCACCCAAATCATTTTGGGACATGACACCAAAGACTACTTAACTTCATCGAAGCTAGTCAAGGAGTTATCTCCCTACATTCCAAAACACCTTTCAAAATCCCTTTTATTATTAAGAATAGGAAGAACATTATATCATTTATGTAGACTTTGATCAAGCAAGACCGACATTAGTCGGGCGAGATGGGTGTTTAAGTACTTCCCATCTCGTAACCTAACCCCCGAACCTCATAACAAGAATCTCTGTTTTCGTAATCAAACTTAGGATATAAATATTAGGTTTTTCTTATGTTCCTCTAAAACATAGGTGGCGACTCTAAACACATTAAAACACAAATAGGCATCATGGGAATGACACACGTGCTCTAGCCCAGCCGTGCCCTCCCGGGGTATCTACAGTATGTCAAACAGTTCTCCTTGAGTGATACCTTCTAGTTTGTTGTAGACTCTTTCTTTCTTAGGGCCGTTCTTGGATTTGTTTGGTGGAGGGACGGAGGAATAGTTGCTCTTCCCTAGGTTATTGAAAGCAATGGTGTTGACAGATGTGTCTTTACTAGTAGAGCCCTTGTTAGTGTAGCGGTAACCACTATCCTTCTTAGCATCTTTCCTACTTTTGAAGATGTCATCTAGTCGAAGACCGGCTTTATGAAGCTCAGAGAAGCTTGGGAAGAAAGTACCAGAGAGACTGTCCTCATACTCATTACGAAGTGATTTTAGGAAGATGTGCATTTGGTCATCCGTAGTTGGCCTTTCAACAATCTCGGTGAGCTTGGCTCTCTATCGTTTGATAAAGTCACCAAATGTCTCATTAGCACCTTGTTGGATTTGTTCGAGGTCTCTTTTAGTGGGACGGTAAGTAGTATTGTCCTTAAAATTCCTTTGGAAAACCTCACACGCGGTGGACCAATCAGTTCTTGTAGATAAGGGGAGAGACATGTACCAATCCCTTGCCGCCCCCTCTAGAGTTTGGGGAAAGCTTTGGGCTAGGACAGTGTCATCCACTTTCATTGGAAGCATTGCCCAAGTGTAGGTTTCAACATAAACACGAGGACAAGTAGTGCCATTGAACTTGGTGATGTTCGGAGTGCGAAACTTTCGTATGATCTTAGTGATTGACTTGTGGAGTGCAATGGGTTCGAATGGAATGATGGAGCCCTTTGCTAGACCGAGATGGGCAAACCTCTTTTCGAGAAACTCGGTAGTGGCGGAGTTGATAATGTTGGTGTCATCACTAGCCTTCTTTTTCTTATCATTTGCCTTAGTATCCTCGTCATCAGAGGAGGAGGAAGATTCGGATGTGTTTGAATTGGAGTCGGAGTCATCATCCCTTTTGTTCTTTTTCTTAGCATGTGATTCCCCGTCTTTGGAGGGGGATTTTGATTTCTTATTACCCTTTTTTAGTTCTTGGAGCTCTTGTAGGACAGAGTTTAGGTCTTGGGCGTGACGATCACTCTCACGGACGGCAATTTCAGCTTGCTCTTTCATTTGCTGCTCAAGTCACGCAATGACGGTCTTAGCGGTTTCTAAATCAGTGATGGGGGTACCGGCCATTACTGCAACCTTTTCTAGTCTCTTGGTCTTGGGATCGCAGATGTAGGCTACCGAAGCGATCGTGTTGGGAGTGTGGAGCTACTTTGCTGATTCGGACGGACCTAGAGTTCAGAGATCGTGTCAAATCCAGGCTGGGGTCCCAACAAGTCGGCTTTTTTAGAGTTTAGGCTAACCAAACGGCAGAAACACAAAAAAAGGAGGATGTCTCGTACGAGACATGGATGTCTCGTATGAGGCATCCAGCCTGACAGTCAGATTACAGGTTGTAATCCTATTTTGGTCGGACGAAATTTAATCCATTTTGAGGGTTACTACCTAGTTCATCCTGGAACAGTGGATTCTGTCACCCGAATATGAGCCCCTTATTTTTCACCTGTATTGCACTCTCCCAAACGGAAAATTTGGGTAAATGATGTAGCACGAAGAAGCAAAGCCAGCAACTGTAGATACCCCGGGGAACCACAGCTTGGCTAGAGCGGTGAATTATCCTAGGATGTCTAACTTGTTTTAGATTGTTTAGAGTCGCCACCTATGTTTTTAAAGGAACATAAGAAAAACCTAGAAATAGCCTAATTTATGTACAAAACCATAGATTCGGGAGAGAAGGGTTCAGGGGTTAGGTGACGGAGTGGGAAGTATTTAAACACCCACTCCGCCCCGCTTACGCGGGTCTTGCTACTATTGGTGTTCTAATATTTACATGTCCTTCAATTAATTAAATAGAAATGTGTTAATAATTGTGATGAGAAGAAAAGGGGAAATAAAGGGGAAATAAAATAGAATTGTTTTATTTATTTAATGATAAAGATTACATGTAACAAGTAATGTTAAAGAATTACATTAAGAGATGAAGAGAAATTAACATGGTGAATTAAAGTTAAGATTAAAATGTAGGGAGATAACCTTAACTAACTTCAATATGTGAAGTAGTCATGTTGGTCATGTCCCATTAATGGGGATTGCATACATCAAGAAGAAGAAAACAAAGGAAGAAAATGGAGTTGTACCTTGAGAAAGAGGACTTGGAACCTTGACTTGAAAGTGTTGTTGTTGTAATGAAATTGTTGTAGAACAATTTGTGTAGAGTCTTGTTACTAAGAACTCTTGTTGGGAGAATTTGTGTATAATGTAGTTGGTGAATCAAGGTTGGAGTCCTTTTCCAAGGTAGGAGATGATGGTTTTTATAGGTAAAAAGAGAGGGAAATGATGGAGGGAAATTGGTCATCCATGTGAAATGGAATGAGCCAATCACAAATAAGATAAATGAATAAAAGAAAAATAAAAGAAATAAAAGAAATCAAATAATAAATGAAAGAAATATTAGTTTTTGGGAAAAGGCTTAGAATTTGGGATTGGGAGTTAATGAGAAAAGGGGGATGAATGTGGATGTAAAAAGATGGTTTTTGTGATCAAGAAAAGATGTTTGTAAATAAGAAAAGGGAGGGAAATAAGGTGCAATCCGTTACTGCCAAAGTGGGAAGCGCGCGGGTCCGGCTTTTGGGGCGGGACGCGCGCGCGGCTCACTGGCAGTGCCGGAAGCGCCCGCGGGTGAAAAATGACAGAATGACAGAATGACCCTAAAAGTTAACTCTGTTATGCTGTTTAGTCCAAAACTAACGGAATCAGTTAGGAACTTAACCGAAGTAACAGAAATTAATGAAAATAAGTTAAATAAAAATACTTTGTATGCAATCGGGGTGAGCGACTTTTGCTGATGGAAGAGGTATGGTGATTTTAGTGGTTCACCATGGACCAAAATTGGTGCTCTGTGCGGCACCTGCTGATTCTGGTGCTCTGTGTGGCACCTGGTGCTCTGTGCGGCACCTGTTGATTCTGGTACTCTGTGCGGTACCTGGTGCTCTGTGCGGCACCTGTTGATTCTGGTACTCTGTGCGGTACCTGGTGCTCTGTGCGGCACCTGGTGCTCTGTGCGGCACCTGTTGATTCTGGTACTCTGTGCCGTACCTGGTGCTCTGTGCGGCACCTGTTGATTCTGGTACTCTGTGCGGCACCTGCTGATTCTGGTGCTCTGTGCGGCACCTGGTACTCTGTGCGGCACCTGGTGCTCTGTGTCGCACCTGTTATGTGTATGCTTTGCAGATATATGTGCTTGTGCAAGAAGATGCATGAAGGGAGAAATTGTGCTCGTGGTGTGATGAGATTTTGGAACACCCTTGCAATGAGAGAGAAGTAAGAATGTAAAGAGTGATCTTGTGTGCGGTGTGATTTTTGAGGAAAGCGTCGGATGTATTCATACCTTCACTTACCATTGCCGCTTGAGTGGAGATGGATTCCTGATGTCCGCGGAGGATGCTTTGATGGAGAATGTCCATTCTTTACATGTTGATGAGAGAATGCCCTTGATGTTGGGTTGGCGAGATGGTACTCTGGATGATGGGTCGGTCGTGCCAAAAGGCTGCCTACGTATCTCTTTAAGAGAATCAGACCAGCGTAGTTCAAGGATGATGGAGAACTCTGGAGGAGAAGCTAGGAGCAAAGCAAAGTAGAGCACATAATTTTGCACATAGAAGGAGAAAATGAAAGAAAAAAATATATATATATATTTTTTTTTTCGTGGGTGAACCATTTTAGCCATTGTGTGTTTGTAAAGCCAACCCAAGATCAAGTCATGCTCAGTCGAAGTCTGGATTGCCTCGCTTGAATTCTGTTGTCGCTGGTGTGCCCAACAAAGATTGATGTCTAGCCCCAAGAGATTTGTCGATTATGGGGCTTCAAAAGGCTTTTGATGCCGAGATGAGGGGTTGCTGATTGTAAAGCCCCTAGAATGCCTTTGATGCCAAATTTTGAGAGACTTGCATAGCTCCAAGATAAATCAGCTCTTGGCCCATTCGAGTAAATCGCCCTTTGTTGTTGTAGTGAGCAAGCTCCAAGAGGAGATCGTTGATGCCAAGCTTCGAGAGATTTCAAAGCCCCAAGTGTCGTGGGCTTGTAGATGGCGGGATGTGAAGACCGTTCATTGTAAAGCCCCAAATTATCTCATGATTGGCTCGGCATTGAGAGCGGATGTACCGTTTGGTAGAATTCTTGATAGAGATTTCCTTCTTGCTCTTACTGGGGAGATGAATGGCCTCATTGTGGTCGATACCCAAATGGCTGAGGGCTTATGTCAAAGGATGCAGTAATGTCTTGCGGTGCCGTCGAGGTCGCGGAGGATAAGGTCTTGGCGTGATAAAGTCTCAAATGAGTAGGCTTGCTTGACTCTTCTTGAGTTGAACTAATGACGGATCTTCGGATGTAACTAGTGCTGTGGCCCAACTTTATCTGAGCTGCACCTTGTGCTTTTGATCTTGGAGAAGGGGGTGCTGAATTGCAGAAACATTGGGATTGGCCGTGGCATTTCCCGCTATAACCCTGTTTTGATTAGAGTTTAGCATATTGAATCTTTTTCCTTTTCTCTAAGACTTCCTTCAAAATCTCGTTGTGAGTTCTAACAAAAATCATCAACTTCATTCATAACATCGGAGTCTTCGTTTAAAACCAAGAGGCCTTTGACTTGAAGTGTTGAGAGACCCTTAAATCTTGATTGTTCTCATGGAGCCATAAGACTACTCCATATTGCACTTGCTCGAGTATTGTTGCCCAAAAGACTGTCGGTCACGAAGCCCTAATACTGCCCTTTGCTTGAATTACTGTAATGTCGTAGCCCAAAAGATTGTAGATTGCAAAGCCCGTTGAGACCTTCGGTGCCGAATTGAGGAAGCTTCCAATGTTGCACATGACTTGGCTGGGGATACTGCTGGGGAGTTAATTGTTCTTTGCCGAGGGAGCCTTTAAGACTTGACCGTAGCCCCCTAGAGTGCCATCATTGATTATGAGAAAGGTCCACCCTTGATTGGGGAAACGAGCACGGGCACACATGACAAGAGGGCTTTTTGACATCCCTTTTGAGGGACTTTGAGGATAGTCTCACACATCTTTCTTGAGCATAGCCCCTAGGGCGTGTTGATTGCCAAATGAAGCAAAAGAATCCCTTGTTCTTGAGTCACATAGCCCCTAGGGCGTCACCATTTGTTGAGCAAAGCAAGAGTGACTCGTCCTCGTGTGAGGGAATAAACATGAGAGGATATGGCAAGAGCTACTCCATTTCTCGGGAGCCTTTTGGCGTACTTTAGAAGCACATACTTGAAGAAGCCTTGAAAACTGAGACACATGTTGTTGCTATTTGCTGCCCAAGCCAATTGACTAGCTAGGGATTATTTGTGCAACCTCGTGCCCTTTTATGATGGGCTCATTCTCGGATGGGTCTTGGCTACCACGGGCCTTCTTTTCATGAACCCAAAAATGCACACTGCTGGAGAATGATACCAATAACCCAAGACAACCTTTGATGGTGCCATATCTTGTCGAACCTTTTGCAATCCCAAAGTTGACTCGGTGGGGAATTGACTTGCTGAGGAGATCCAATGTAGAGCTCGTGCAGTTGTCTTCTTTAGAGGCCGGAGATCTCCATTTCTCTTTCCCTTCTCTCTCTCACTCTCTCATTTTTTTTATGACGCACCCTGTTTTTTGCCTAGACCGCCCTTTCGGGTTTTCAATCTAGCGGGCATCTCTTTTGCGTCTTCATTTTTGACTCGATTAATGAGGAAGTGTGCATTAACTCTAGCTGAGGAGATAAGACATGTGATTTTGCGGTGGAGATCTTTTGTCACTAATGATGAGTGACATTGACTTGACTAGGGAAGTGTCCCTAGTATTGACATGTATTTTTTATTGAATTGAATGACTCGCGAAGGCAAGTAAGTCATTAAGAGAGAAGAGAAGGAAAGCCCCAATTTGATTGCAAGAAATTGGGAGTATGCAGAAAGAATAGAAGTCCCTAGACTCGACAAGGAGCGCGAAATGATTCCAAATCTAAGAAAGTTGTTCAATCCTTTTGGTGATTAATTCATTGGCAAATGAATCGTACAAAGATGTCTTGACAAGTTCGAGATGAAGGCCAATCACCATAACGCGCTAGGGCTAAACATATCTTCTTTCTTGCATGAGACCGGACCCACAGGTTGCCTACGTTCCTCCAGTGTAGAGGCTCAGGTCACCGTAGTTCTTGTGGATTCTCCAATCTTCGTGATGGAATTGTTGCTCCGTCGTGTAGCTTCGTCCTCCTTTGGTGGATGGAATGATGTTGATTTTGATGTGAACTTCTTTGATTGAGGGGGATTTTTTTTTTTTTTTTTTTTGTGCTCTAACTTTTGCCTAGGTTGATTTGAAGAGTTCAACCTAGCGAGCATTTTTTTTTTTTCCCTTTGAAACATTGCTTGATTTTTCTCCATGGTTGTTGCTTCACCCTTGATGTCTTGGCTTTGTCTTCATCGTTGATGATGTTGCCTTCGTCACAATGTTTAGCCCCTAGGCGTTCAAGTGATGGCCTTCATTCCAAAACTCGTTTAGACATCTTTTCATCATTTTGCCAAGAATTAGATTGAACAACTTGGAAGAGTGTATGAGGACAAGAACGACTTTTTTATTTGATGATGAGACTTGACTCAAAATTTCACATTAATTGGACAAAGAAAACTTAATGCACACTTAAGAGGACTTTGACTCCTTTTTTTTTTATCCTATCTCTAGGTAGAGAAAGAGAAACGGAGATTGTTTTCGTCATCCCCCATGTCGTTGTAGTGCTCATTGTCGTTGTAGTCTTCCATGTCACTACATTCTTCTATGTCATTGTTTGGGAACCCTTTGTCGTTGAAGATTATGTCATAGGAGGACTCGGCCACTTCTCGGAGCAAATAGTCAATTCAAACCCCGGCATCATACATGCTTGAAAAATCGGAGTGAAAAGCCCCACTAAGATGAGTGCGGTAGTCCATTTTCAAACACTTCAAGAAGATGTCCATTTGTTCCTTATTGGAAGGCCTATCAACCATCTCGGCTAGCTTGTCATTCCAACGACAATAGAAGTCCCCAAATGATTCATTACCCATTTGCACGGTGCTCTCCAATTCCTTCTTGGTGGGGCGGAATATGGAGTTGCCTTGATATTGTGACTTGAAGGCAAGCATAGCGGCATCCCAATTGAGGCGGGTGGAAACTGGAAGACCCATATACCAATCTTTTGCGACCCCCTCGAGAGTAAGCGGGAAGCATTGTGCCATTATTTGAGGAGACACTTTCTTTGGTAGCATGGCCCAAATGTAGGAGTCGACATGAGTGTTGGGGCAAGAGTTGCCGTTGAACTTGCCAATATCGGGCATCTTGAACTTTTCGGGAAGAGCCTCCATTGTGTTCATGAGGAGAGAAGCTTGATGAGGATCGGTGTTTGGGCCCTTGTGCAAATTTAACCCACTAAGCCTTTGGTCAATGTAGGACATGAGAGTGTTGACCAAACCGGTATCAATGCTTTGGACCTTTCTTTCACCCGTGAGCCCTTTCAATTGGTTCTTGAGTTTAGCAACTTCTTTCTTGTGGGCCATTTTCACATTCTCGTAACGGGCTCGCCATAAATCATCCTTGCGGCGGATATTCTCGGCTAGTGTATCAACTTGCCCTTTCAATGCTTCCACCATGCGGAATAACCCTTCGTTGGACACGGGAATGCCGTTGTCGTTGCCATTTGAAGCCATTGGACCTATTGAGAGAACACGGTCGATCTTAGGATGGCCCCACAAACACCTTTTGAGTAAAATGATTTCACCCACAAACAAGAAAAGACTCAACCACATAAAGAAAAATGACTCTTTTTTTATTTTATTTACAAAGTCGGAAGGACGGAGTCCTTTTTGGGGTTTCTAGAAAAAATAGTGGAATCGTCACACTAGTATATAGACCTTCTCGCGGTCCCATATACTCATCGGATTCCAACGCTTGTGATACCTACATGTGACGGGATTAAACTAAATTAATGTAGTAAATCATACATGCGGGGACAGATTTTTTATTTTCGTCCAAGATAGCCGCTTTTGGGGATGGAGTTTTTATTTCGTCCATTTCAACAAGTTGGCATGTATGATTTGAAGACATTAGTTTAGGGAAATCTCGGCACATGAAAAACCGACTTGGTCACGGAGTGTTAGACCCTAGACTAGAATTGTGTGGTTTGTGCTCGGCTTGAATATGAGGCTTAAAGGTCACCCCCGGCATGTAGTCATGAACTACACCACGGGCTGAGGTTTACCGCTTCGAAAGAGCCAAGGTCGAGTGGAGCTTGAAACTTTCTAGGACGGGCCTCGACGGGTTTGGGGTTGGACTTGTGCGACTCGATAGTGAGCAGTTGATAGGAATATGTGCATGTAGTGTGAGGTCTAACATGTGACAAAACATTTTTTTTTTTTTTCAAAGGAAATAAAAAAAAACAAATAAGCACGTCATTTACAACTTTCAAATCACCCGTGTGACCGATAAAAATAAACAGAAAGTAAAAGAAATTGTATGCAGGCCCGGTGCCCACACACTGTCATTCTGTTCTATTTCTGTGCACTGTTCTGTTCCGGGAATGCGCCCAGAAGCGCGCGCATTGGGTTGCCTATGCGGAAGGCGCGCGCGTGAGAGGAAGAAGGGTAGAGGCGCCCGCTTCTGGGTGAGAATCTGCAAATCAGTGGGTTCAAGAGATTGCCTTGACCCTTAATTAAGAAAACTTTCCCCTGCAGTAATTGTTAGCACAGAAATATGGAATTGAAGGACAAGAAAGGAGGCGGGCGATTCTGGTAATTGGGGTCGGACGCGCGCGCTTTAGGCCAAGAAGGCCAGAGGCGCGCGCTTCCCACCCTTTTTACCAGAATTCCCAGAAAACAGTAATAAGAACACCAAAAGTTAAGAACGCAAGTTTAACCCTCTAATACGTCCCCAGCGGAGTCGCCACTGTAGATACCCCGGGAAACCACAACTTGGCTAGAGCGGTGAATTATCTTAGGATGTCTAACTTGTTTTAGATTGTTTAGAGTCGCCACCTATGTTTTTAAAGGAACATAAGAAAAACCTAGAAATAGCCTAATTTATGTACAAAACCAGAGATTCGGGAGAGAAGGGTTCGGGGGTTAGGTGATGGAGTGGGAAGTACTTAAACACCCACTCCGCCCCGCTTACGCGGGTCTTGCTACTATTGGTGTTCTAATATTTACATGTCCTTCAATTAATTAAATAGAAATGTGCTAACAATTGTGATGAGAAGAAAAGGGGAAATAAAATAGAATTGTTTTATTTATTTAATGATAAAGATTACATGTGCCAAGTAATGTTAAAGAATTACATTAAGAGATGAAGAGAAATTAACATGGTGAATTAAAGTTAAGATTAAAATGTAGGGAGATAATCTTAACTAACTTCAATATGTGAAGTAGTCATGTTGGTCATGTCCCATTAATGGGGATTGCATACATCAAGAAGAAGAAAACAAAGGAAGAAAATGGAGTTGTACCTTGAGAAAGAGGACTTGGAACCTTGACTTGAAAGTGTTATTGTTTGTAATGAAATTGTTGTAAAACAATTTGTGTAGAGTCTTGTTACTAAGAACTCTTGTTAGGAGAATTTGTGTATAATGTAGTTGGTGAATCAAGGTTGGAGTCCCTTTCTAAGGTAGAAGATGATGGTTTTTTATAGGTAAAAAAGAGAGGGAAATGATGGAGGGAAATTGGTCATCCATGTGAAATGGAATGAGCCAATCACAAATAAGATAAATGAATAAAAGAAAAATAAAAGAAATAAAAGAAATCAAATAATAAATGAAAGAAATATTAGTTTTTTGGGAAAAGGCTTAGAATTTGAGATTGGGATTTAATGAGAAAAGGGGGGATGAATGTGGATGTAAAAAGATGGTTTTTGTGATCAAGAAAAGATGTTTGTAAATAAAAAAGGGAGGGAAATAAGGTGCAATCCGTTACTGCCATAATGGGAGGCGCGCGGGTCCCGCTTTAGGGGCGAGACGCGCGCGCATCCCGTTAACAGTGTCGGAAGCGCCCGCGGCAGAGAAGGACAGAATGACAGAATGACCCTAAAAGTTAACTCTGTTATGCAGTTTAGTCCAAAACTAACGGAATCAGTTAGGAACTTAACCGAAGTAACAGAAATCAATAAAAATAAGTTAAATAAAAATACTTTGTATGCAATCGGGGTGAGAGGCCCAAGGCGGGGTGTCTACAGCAACAAACATAGAACAGCTCGCGGACCAAGGCGCCCACCTGGTCCCTACTAGGCGCCCGCTTGGGTGTCTGCCCAGTTTTTCCCAACATTCGTTTTATGTTTAAATTAAACACTTTTAGGGTAGTTTTGGTATTTTTGTTGGTTTCGTTTTTCGGAGTATAAAACCTGTTTTAGGGTTTGTAAACATTATTCATTGGTTTTGTTATTCAATTGCAACTTTTCCACATCTTGAGTAAACCCTAAGTCATTCAATTGTCTTGTTGAAGGTGTATTCCTTCATGAAGGTGGATTCCTTCGTTTAATCAAGAATTTCATCAATCTTGGTGTTGTTCTTGCCAAACCCTAATTCGTGGATTCGAATTGGGTCAATTAGTCATTGATTCGATTAATTGCCTATCCGGTTACTATTTACTTTCAATTCCGCTGTAAACCTATACATCAATTGGTATCAGAAAAGGAAAATCCAAGGAGGAAGATGACCAACGCGCAAGCGAATCTTGGTGATTTGGCTGCTGTGTTAAAATGGTTCCGACATGATTTGGAGCAACACGACGCAGATCGTGTTGAACGCGAAGAGCAACGAGAGGCAGAACGCGCTGAACGGGATAAACTATTGACGGAGGCTTTGCAAGTTGGTATTGGCAATCTTGGGCAACAAGAAGAAAGTCAAGATTAACGTGTCGAACGTGGAGTTTACAATCGTCGTGATCAGCCAGCAAGAAGAAATTAGTATAACTTGGGTAGAGGAGGTAATTTTAATTATGAACAAAACCCTAAAATTAAGGCTGATTTGCCATTTTTTTCTGGTGAATTGAATATGGTTGAATTTTCTTATTGGCTTGAGGAAGTAGAAAAATATTTTGCTTTAATGAATATTCCTGTTGAACGACAAGTTCCGTATGTTTCTTATATATTGAGGGGTGGTGCATCTACTTGGTGGAAGCAATTACGCACTCAAAATATTCGTAACCAAAGACCAATGATTACTGAATGGCCTATGATGAAACAGGCCTTAAGGCAACTATTTTTACCTGCTAATGTTGAACAACAATTGTATCAAAAAATTTTGGAGTGTCAACAGGGTACTAAATCTGTTCGTGCGTACATGCATGAATTTCATTCTTGGTCTGCATGTAACAATTTATGTGAGTTGGATGCTCAATTAAATACTAGGTATATTTCTGGGCTTCGTGTTAATATTCGTAATCAGGTTGAGTTGGCACAAGTTCACTTTTTGGATGAGGCCATTGATCGGGCTTCGACAGTTGAACTTCAGCTTACTACTTCTAAGGGCGCAGTTTCTTGTTCTTCTGTTGGTAATTCGATAAAGGCTAAAGAAACAGCACAAGGTGTGGGTTCTATGTCCCTTGCAGCAGAACAGATAAATCTGGTTGTTCCAGTTAAAAAGAACGTTACCCCTGCTACTGGTGGTCAACCGAAGGATAATCCTTATGCCAGAAACTATGGAACCAAGTGTTTTAATTGTGGGCAAACAAGACATATTTCTAGTGGTTGTCCTCTTCGAAAGAATGTTAATATGGTGGCTCGAGAGGATGATGGTGATGATGATGGAGATTGCGAGGAGGTTTATGATCCTAATGGGGATGATGATGATGGAGACGAACATAACGCGTATGTGGTTCGTAAGTTGACTACTCCCACAGTGGTGGTGTTTGCGCGCGAGGTTTTTGGTTCGATGGCACGCTTTCGACCTTCGATTCACCTTCTTGTTGATTTGAGAGTCGCCACCATGTTATTGTCAGAACACGGACCGAGATGTCTGGATTCGGAGGTTAAGTTATGAATTGGGAAGGTCAAGGAGCACACAATTCACCCAATCTAGGATTGGTCTTGCTAAGAAATCATCATCATCATTTCAAAATCATACATTCGTGTACCAAAAGATAAAAACAAACAAATAAATAATGACTTATTTATTTGGGATGTCGGATCATGTGCTTCGAGACCATCTCCATGGGTTGGAGAGGCTCTAGGCTGATCCTTTAATGGAATCACACTACTTCAAACACAAAGAAAGAGATGAGAAGATAGAAAAGCAAAGATTTACCTAAGCGTTTTCTTCAAGAATCCTATGGATGGCCTTAACTAAAGTCCTTGATCCTCCAGATATCGTGGGTATCAAAGAGGGGCTGATTAGAAGAACTTCTTTAGTCAGATTTTGAGTGGTTGTTTGGTGAATATAGAGTCTACCCTTTTTTTGGTTCAAGAACCTTATATTTATAGGAGATTTTGACCTAGGGTTTTGGCCAAGAAGGTAAGTTGAGGTGGGAATCAATGAGTTGATCTCCACAGAGGTCTTTTTGGACTCTAGGATCGGCCATTAGGTTTTCCCGGATTGCATGAGTGTTGGTTAAGATCAACAAGGAAACTGACCAAAAACCCGACTGTCGAGGGGGATACCTCGTACGAGACATTAATATCTCGTACGAGGCATCTAAGTGCTGGAATCACTTATTTTCCCACTGCGATAGTTTTAATGTTCAGTTTGGCCCCTAACTAACAGAGTCAGTTAGAAACTTAATGAAACATGTCCAACTTAACGAGTTTTGACCCAAATCAAAGGCGAGACATAGAAGTAGTGTGATTATAAATGAATGTCCAAAATGGGGTGTCTACAGAGCCCCTCGGCGATGATACTTATGGATGAAGTACCGGCGTCGATAGAAAAGACACCATTTTGAACTAGGGGTATGGTCGTGCTAAAAAGCTGCCTACGTATTCCTTGGAAGGAAATCAGACCAAACTTAGTTCGACTCCGAAAATACGCAAAAACTGAGGTTTAAGGTATTTTGAAAATCATTTTTGAAAGCAAAACTTGCGATAAGTAAAGCTTAGAGTTTAGAGAGTACCCATACTGAGGAATCAATAGCCTTGACCCAATTCTGAATATACTCCCTTTTTGCAGATGACGAACCATCTCCAGTTGCAATCCATACTGAGGAAATCAATCTCTTTGACTCCAATTCTGAACATGCCCTGTTGTTGATGACGTACCGCCTTCGATTTTGGAGATGCCAGTTCCCTGGACCTTGCTTCTCCTTCCCAACGAGTTTGTCCCTTACATTGGAAAATGTGAATCCTATGTTATTAACGTATGTCTTGATAACAATTATCGGACTCTGGGTTTGGAGACGCCAATTACTCGGACCTCGCTTCTCGTTTCAACGCGACTGCCTTTCCATTGAAAATGTGAATCCTATGCCATTAACTTACGTCTTGATGACAATTATGGGACTCTAAATGGTGGGATCCTGTGTTGTTAACTTATGTCTTTACAACAGTCGTGAGATACCCAGATGTGGAGACGCCAATTACTAGGACCTTGCTTCTCCTTCTGACGCGACTGCCTTTCCGCCAGAAAAGTGAATCCTATGACATTAACTTACGTCTTGATGATAATTATGGGACTCCAAATGGTGGGATCCTGTGTTGTTAACTTACGTCTTGACAACAGTCGTGGGATACCCGGTTGTAAATCCTGTGCCATTAGCTTACACCTTGATGACAGTCGTGGGATAACTGATTGCAAATCCTGTGCCATTAGCTTACACTTTGATGACAGTCGTGGGATTCAGAGTTTGCTGATGCAGATTCTTGTTGCTCACCCATGATCTTGGATGCGCGGTGAGGATAAATTCGTACTGAGAAACAACTTTGCTTGTTCCAATTCTGAAAATATCCATTTGTTGACGACTCAATGTTCCATCTTAAACCGGGTTCAGATTCGACCTCTTGGTCTAAAGCAGGGCTTTTTCTGACCTTTCTGTTAAAAGCAGGGCTTTTCTGGAATTTCTCAAGAAAACATGGTTTTCTGAGACTTTTCTGGAGATCTCTCGTATGAGGGAATGATGTCTCGTACGAGACTTTTCTGTTTTTGCGCAGAACAGAGGCATTTCAGGCGCTGGAAGTGATTTTCAAATCACTTTTCCTATTCCATTCTCGGGAGCTTTCGACCCTAGGCGATTTTCTCACTCAAAAATCTCCAATTTCTCCAAGTTTTGGTGATTCTCGACCCTTGCAAATGGCCGGTGCACATCCTTCGCATAAGGAACACCTCTTCGGTAGACATATGAAGGGTAATGTGTGGGCGACTGATGATTTGTGCCCGTTCCCGGAGGACCACGTCTCTCACGCTGTTCGGACTAGGCGGGTAAGGATCTCTTCCTCTGATTGAGTTTCCATGTCAATTTCACTGTTGCATGTCTCAATTTAGTGTTCTAGCGATTCGACTTTTGTCAATTTTCACCTAGAATTACCGCTGCTAGGGTTTATCATGCATGGCTGATCTTTTGATAGAATTTCACCCTTGTTGGTGCTGAAAATCGTTGTAGTATGGTAGTACATGATTTTGACTGTCGTTTCAAGCGATTCTGCGACTTTTCGGGTAAAATGTTTAAATGAGGATTTTACCGATTTTCTGACATTTATATCTTTTGCCTTTGTTGGTTGCAGTCATTCAGGGTGATCAATAACTGTAGAGGTAGCGTGCGAGCGGTCGCTGAGAGGTGGGCAACTCTCAATGGCGAGATGAAGGAGGAGATTGAGACCTCAGATTGAAACCCTTCTTTGACGGCCTTGTCGGTGAGAGGAGGAATGTGCACTTGTTCCAGGCCATCCGGGAGCGCTGGTGGGATAGCACTCACACCATGCATATGCGGTGGGGGGAGGTCACCATGACCCCTGTCCGTGGCTTTCTATAGTGGGCCTTTTCTGAGACGCTCTTTGCTAATCACGCGTCGACTGCCCTTTTTACTCTGCTTAGCTTCCTGAGGGACATGCAGCATGTCACGGATGCTAGCTGGGGTTCTGCTGGTTTGTCCCATTTCTATGTGGCTATGGATGAGAGTTCGCGGGATAGGGCGAACGCTGGCTTAGGCGGCTACGGTCATGCCTGGGAGGTATAATACTCATCTTCTTCTGTATTCCTCCTTTATTTCAGCCCCAGTTTATTTTGATAGCATTCCTCATTTGAGTTATTGTGTAATGACCTCTTTTATGTTTCTCCCATTTTGCAGGCTTAGGGATACGCCATGTTTAGTCTCTTTACTTTCAATCATCGAGACAATACTATTATGTTCCCCGATACTCTGAGGTGGCGCCGGGATAACAGGGATACCCGTGATGAGCAGGCCGAGGGGGCTGATATGACGGTGGATCGAATGAGGCTATATTTTGACAGGTGGGAGGCCGTCCCAGAGTTCGCTGTTGCCTTCTTCCTATGGCAGAGCTTGGGCATTAACCATGTTTATGGGTTTGCCAGTATGAGGCTATTAATGATTGGCCTTGGTGGTGGATGCTTCTATTTAGGAGAGAGAGTCTCTCGCCAGCAGGGCGGTGGCAGACTCGACGTCATCGTCCCTTTGGATCCGCCAGCCCATATGCTTAATTCTTATGCCATTGCGGAGGATGAGAGAGGGGACCTCATTATTAGTCAGGATGCCTTTAACCTTATGTCCTTGGAGGCTGATTACCAGGACTTCCTTGCTCGTCTCATGCCCCGACTGATTATAGAGGGTGATCAGGCTCAGGTCCAGGGAGTTGTCAACGTCCCTTTTTGTCCACAGCTTGGACCAGCTTTTTTTACCTACAGCGTGGCTGAGGGAGTAGAGAGTACCAAGGATCTTCCCGCGCAGTATGATATGCCGGAGGAACTTGTACCTCCTGCCGACGCGACCATGGTATGATTTTTATGACCCTCCTTCTGCCATTTCCATCATTTTACCAATTCATATCTCTGTTTATCATTTATCTGAGGATTTTGATACCTTCATTTGTTTCTTCTCAACAGGTGCCCATTGCTGAGTATAGAGAGGTCGCGGGACGGCTTGCCCAGTTCATGGCCTATGCCAAGAGGATGAAGAGAGAGACAGCAGGGCTGCTCGGACGGTTGGCTCAGCAGACAGCGGAGCTAGCTTCTTGCGGGAAGAGGTCTCGGACTGACGGATGACAGTGCGGCGCTGGCGACACGTCTTAGATAGGATTCCCCCATTCTCCCCCCTTTATTTTTGTTGATGATGTACTTATTGCCTCGGCGTAGGTGAAGACAATCTTTCTTTTCTTCGGTTTGTACCTATGCAACAATTATTTCCTAACTCTAGCACACAATACATTAGTTAATTTTAGTTTTATTTCTGACTGCGTAAATGTATTGCCTCACATCCGGTTTGTCAACCGAGGGATAATTTTATGAGGTGGATTCATGTTGGGCCATTTGTATGTGGTGAATGAACTGTTTTGGATGGATTTCAGGGGTGATTGAGACATGTTTTGACTTGTCGAACAACCTGAAATCTGAGCAGAGTCTCTGTTGTTCTGAATTGGGAGATGCCTCGTACGAGACATCGATGTCTCGTATGAGTTGTCCTTTCAATCTGCGGCTGTTTCTCCTTTTTCCTCGAGGATTTGGTGTCCAAACTTGTATATAAAAACCTCTAGTCTGTCCTAGAATACCATGCAGCCTTGAATCAGTTCTGGGAACCTTTCTTTTGGAGTTTAATTCTCAACCTTTTGCTCTCAATGTCCCCAAGCAAGTCCGTCCCTTCATCAATAATCGTTGACGAGTTCTCCTTGGACTTAGAGTTAGTGGAATGCTACAAGAATGATTTAGCAACATTCTTTCGCTCGTTTAATAAACCTCGCCAAGAGAGATTCATGGAGATATTCAGTTTCAAGATTCTTTTCACCTTGAAGAACCTAAAGCCGGAATGGGACCTCTTAAAGGGAGTTGCAAGCTTCTGGGATCCATCAACTCACCTCTTCAACTTTTCACTTAATGAGATGGTCCCTACTGTGGAGGAGATGGCGGCTATCTTGGATATGCATTTGACTGGGGTGATTGCGGTTTCTAATTGCGATAAGGTACCAGCGGAGTCTCTTAGGGACTTATTGAGCATTGGCCTTCCTGAGGCTCAGAGTTATGTTCATAACCGCTAAGTCCATTTTATAGTATAGGCTTAGAATATAGGACTTGGAGCGAAAAGGAATGAAGATCTAAGCAAGGCTGTGGTCACTGCGCAGGAATTATCTGCGCAGGACACCACTGCGCAGGTCTCTCCTGCGCAGCATCCTACCTTGCTCAGTTTTTAATACATTCAGATCACCTAACATGGAAAGCGCTTAGAAGATGCACGCTTATTAAAAATGCTGAGGTGTGCAGAATCGACAAAGCAAGCACACTCAGCAGATCCAACGGTGGAGACGCGCTCAAGAGAAATATTTCAAATGAAGACAGCTGTCAACCTTCTAGAAAAAGCTTTTGAATTTGGTCTTCATGCTCAGTCTCCAATGGCTCTAAACCACCTGCGCACCAATCATATTATGCCAGGTCATCAACTTTGATCAGAGCCCCAACGGCTATAAAGGACACCTGCGCACCAATCATATTGTGCCAGCTCATCGTCCTTGCTCAGAGCTCCAATGGCTAGTTTTAAGCTCTCTGCTATAAATAGCCTGCTCATCTTCATTTCCAAGTTGCTAGAGTTTGTGCTTTCTAATATCCTTGAAGTTCTGAAGATTGCTGCCTACTATTCCCAGATCCAAGATCAACCTTCAAACCTTCATACCTTCAAACTCTTGCCTAGATCCTAAGCCTTAAATCACCAGAATTCTTCGTGCTCTTCATCTGATAGATTCATAGAGCCCAGAATTTCTGAACACACACACACCTCTTGAAGCTTCGATCATTTAGATCTTACTTCTTGAGATACACCGGTTTAGTCTAGGATTTGCTCTTCATAGATTAGATCTTTGGGATTGTTTATTCTTCATTGTTGTATCTTGTAACTCTCTCATATAATAAGATATCCTTTAGAAAATCCAATACTAACCATCTTGGTAGAGGACGTAGATCTTTCATTGATCGAACCTCTCCAAATAGCTTGTTCATTATTCTCGCTGTTTATTTCCTGCTTAATCATTTCTGAATAACTGCTTTGTTTGATCTTATCAGATTTCTTTTATTGCTGGTGTGTTTGTTATTGCTCATTGCCTTAGAAAATTTTATCCAACTCTTTAAGCCAAAACTTAGCGCGTGCGTTTTTATCTCTGCGCAGCTTTTTCCTGCGCAGGTACTGCTTAAACTTCCGCTGTGCATTTCACACTCTCTCTGCGAGCTATACTTAGCTTATTTGAGAACTATGCGCATAAGCCATTGATTTGCAAAAGGGTTTGAAAAGAATTTTAAAACGCTATTCACCCCCCCCTCTAGCATTTTTCATACCCTTGTTGCCCCTTTGGGACCAACAAGTGGTATCAGAGCTAACACCTTCATAAAACTTGTTTTGTTTTTCAAGCTTAACAGATTGGGTGCCGATTCAAGATGGCTTCAAAATCTTGGGCAATGGCTAACTATTCACATGTTCCAGTGCTGAATGAAGATCACTTCAAAATCTGGAAGCACTGCATGCTCACTCATTTTTCTTCTATCGACGAGATCCTCCATGACATTGTTCTTGAAGGACCCTACATCCCTATGAAGGCTAATCCTGATGCTGCTACCAACAAGGACAATCCCACAATCATGAAGGCCAAAGAGGAATAGACTGATGAAGAAAAGAAATGGGTTGGCTACGATGGAAGAGCAAGAAACATCATTCTTAGCACTCTAGACCTCTCCACGCACAATCAAATTGTGAGCGGTGGAACTGCAAATGAATTATGGTACGCTATTGAAGGATATGTGAATGGAGACAAAGTAAGCAAGGAAAACAAAAGATTTGTGGTGCAAATAAAATTCAACTGCTTCATGAGAAAGGATGGTGAAACCTTGAGACAAACTTATGATCGCTTCTGTGCTGTTGTTAACTCTTGTGAATCTCTTGGAACTACTTTCACTAATAAAGAAATAAATTCTCAATTCTTATATGCGCTAGGTTCCAGATATGTGCACAAGGCAAGTCATCTGGAAATTCTGGATTTCTAGATACTTGTCCTCTGCGCAGTTTATATGCTAACTTAAAAGTGTATGAGCTAAAGCTTGATCGAATTGATGAAACTGAAGGTAAAGGAAAACTTGTTTCCTACATTGCGCAAAAGGAACCTGCACCTGCTCAAACCTCAGACAAAGTCTCTACTTCCTCTTTACTTGAAATGGATGATGATGATTTCGCTATGTTCGTTAAGCGATTCAAAAAATTTAGGAAATTCTCTAAGCCAGGATCCTCAAGTAAACCTCCAGCTAAATTCTCTCGTGGCAGAGACTCAAAGAAAGATGATGACTTGGTTTGCTACAACTGCAGAAAGCCAGGTCATTTTGGTTCAAAATGCCCTACTCCAAAATTTGAGTACATGAAGAGGAATACTGCGCAGAGATCATCAAGGCAGCGCGGAATGATTGCTGAAGAAGATGGCGCAGAAAAGGAACTGAAGACTTGGATAGAGACTGACACTGAAGACAGTGATGATGATGACTCTGAGGATGGACTGCTCTGCTTGGTGGCCAATACTGATGCTGATAGCGATTCAGAGAAACATCCCGATACGGACACAAAGGCTGCGCCAAAGACAATTCAGAAAAAAGGTCCCACTATCACAGAACTGGTGGAAATGGGACATCTGACTCCAAGCAGACAGAATGGCAAGTACTTATTTGCCCGAGCAGACCTATCAAAGAAATTTGTAGCTGCGCCTCCACGCAAAGAATCTCTTGAAATTCCTGCTGAAATTGTAATAGAAAAGAATGACTCTGCTGCTGAGCGCGAGTCTATTTTTCAGCAAGCTGAAAAGGTAATCAAGAAATTTAATTCTATAAAGAAGTAGTGGACTTATCAATTGGAGAAATTTCACAGCTTAAGACGGAGAAAACTCTTTTCAAATCTGAGATCACCCTCCTTAAGGAGCAGATTAAGAGCATGACTCCTCTTACTGAAAAGAACCGTTTTCTTACAGATCAAAATGCGCTATTTAAAGTAAGAAACGAAGAATTGGCTGCTCAAGTAGCTGATCTCACAAAGATCACTGATGAGTGGACCAAATCTCGTGTCACTATGGACCAAATTCTAGAATCCCAAAAAGACAGTGGAGACAAGGAAGGCTTGGGGTTCTCAACTAGTGATAACTTTAAATGCGCAGTTTGCTCTGAAAAGGAAAAGGAGTTTACACCACAGCAAACTATTGAAATTCCTAAAGCAAAGCACTCTGCTTCAATGGGTAAAAGACAGGAGAAAGTCCAGAGACAAAATTTCCATTATGTCTACCCAAAAATGCATACTGGGAAAGCCAAGGGTAAGGCTAAAGTTGAACCTGCATATGACAACTCATATTCTGACTATGGTTGCGCTTCAACTTCAAATGTCAAATCTGCACAAAAGGGTCATGCGCATGAAAGCCATGCGCCTCAACGCCAGATGCGCATTCTTAAGAAAAGCGCACCCAAACCTCAGAAAATGATATTTGTCAAAGCAAGTTCATCTGCTCCAGTAAAGAATGCTGCGCCAAAGAAAAGTAAAGAGTTTGTAAAAACCCAATCTATAAGTGGCTTTCATCATTGTGTTGTGTGTGATGGTTTAGGTCACAAGGCTGCAGAATGCCTTTTGCGATTTGCTCCTAATGCCAAGGGACGTAAAAATCCTAAGGTCAGACGGGAGTGGGTTGTCAAAAGTTGCTAACTCTAGGACCCAAGAATAAAGGGGACCTGCGTTCTTAATGTCTATTTTTCAGGTCTCCTGCTTCACTGCGCACTCTTCACAAGCTAAAGCGCATATATGGTACCTCGACAGTGGATGTGCTCGACACATGACTAGAGATGTCACCGCTCTTGAAGATGTGCATGAAGGAAGAGGTCCCTCTGTAACTTTTGGAGATAACAACAAAGGGCACATAGTTGGATATGGAAGAATCAGAAAGGATAAAGTGTGCATTGAGAAAGTTGCGCTAGTAGAAGGACTCAAGCACAACCTTCTCCCCATATCACAATTCTGCGATAAAGGTTTGGAATGTCACTTCACTGCAACGCACTGCTATATCAAAGATGGCATATCCGGACTGACTTTGCTCACAGGGACTCGTAAGACTAATGTTTATATTATTGATCTTACTACTATAGATTCTATCACTAATCTCTGTTTTGTAGCAAAGAATGTAAGTGGAAGCAGCTGGCTATGGCATAAGCGCTTAAGTCATTTGAACTTCAAGTATTTGGCTAAGCTAGGAAGGGAGAATCTTGTCAAAGGACTTCCCAAAGTAGCTGACCATCATGACAGAAAATGCGCAGCATGCCAGCTCGGTAAACAACCTAAGCAGTCTTTCTCCAGCAAGATTGCCTCCTCAACTTCCAAATGTTTACAACTGCTTCACATGGACTTGTTTGGACCAGTTACCACCGCGAGCATTGGAGGAAACAAATATACTTTAGTTGTGGTGGATGACTACTCAAGATACACATGGGTCGAAATGATGATATCCAAAGATGACTGCTATGATATCTTGACTGCACTATTTCGAAAGCTCCAAACTCAAAAGGAAGACGACATCGTGAGCGTTAGATCAGACAATGGAACTGAATTCAAGAATAACGGCGTTGCTCAATACTGCGATGACCATGGAATTGATCACAATTTCTCTGCTGCTGGTTGTGGAAAGAAAGAATCGCACGTTGATTGAGGCTGGAAAAACAATGATAGCTGAAGCTAAGCTTCCAAAGTATTTTTGGGGAGAAGCTGTCAACACTGCTTGATTTACTCAGAATAGATCCCTCATCAACAAAGCCTACAACAAAACTCCATATGAGCTATGGAGAGGAAGAGCGCCCAACATTGTTTTCTTCAAGATTTTTGGCTGCAAATGCTATATCCTCTACAACGGCAAAGATCATAGAGGTAAATTTGATGCCAAAGCAGATGAAGGTATTTTCATTGGGTATGCCAAACACTCTAAAGCTTTTCGTGTTTTTAATAGAACTACTCTAGTAATTGTAGAATCGGTACATGTTACTTTTGATGAGCATTCTCTCCTTGAGCCACATTTGGCTCCAAATGATTTTGATGATTCTGCTGAGAATGTTGAGACAGGTACGAAGTCAAAAATTGCACCTACGCATCATGATAATCAAGATAATCAAAGTCAGAATCAAGCTAGTCCATCTCATGCACCAACGACAGATGCTGCGCAAGAAGTTACAACTCCTGATGCGCAGACACCCCCTCCTGCGCATGATGTTTCTCCGCTTCAGCAAATCACTTTTGATGATCTCGATGCTGGAGCAAATGAAGTACCCATTGAAGATCTTCGTATTCCTACCACTCAACCTAACTTACCTCCTGAGGTTCGTGAAGTTAGAGATCATCCAACTTCAAATATCATTGGTGATCTCAATGTAGGGGTTCGTACTAGGAGAGCATCAAACTTCGATGATGAATATCACTCCTTTATCTCTCAAATTGAACCGAAGAAGATTGATGAAGCGCTCCATGATTCAAGCTGGGTTACTGCTATGCAAGAAGAGCTTAACCAATTTGAGCGCTGCAAAGTTTGGACCTTAGTTCCCAGACCTCATGACCAAGGAGTTATTGGTACAAAATGGGTATTCAGAAACAAGATGCATGAGAATGGAAGCATCACCAGAAACAA
Organism: Campanula takesimana; assembly: GCA_026119855.1. NCBI lineage: Eukaryota > Viridiplantae > Streptophyta > Magnoliopsida > Asterales > Campanulaceae > Campanula > Campanula takesimana. The sequence goes on along the minus strand of JAOWBW010001386.1, from coordinate 114,242 downwards.
AGCAAGGTTGGTTGTGCAAGGCTATAGGCAAGAGGAAGGAATCAATTACGATGAAACATTTGCGCCTGTAGCAAGACTAGAAGCTATCAGAATATTCTTAGCTTATGCCTCTCACAAGGAATTCAAGCTTTATCAAATGGATGTGAAGAGCGCATTTCTCAACGGTGAACTCCAAGAGACGGTCTACGTAGCTCAACCTCCTAGATTTGAAGATAGCAGATTTCCAAATCACGTCTTCAAGCTTCAGAAAGCTTTATATGGACTTAAGCAAGCACCAAGAGCATGGTACGATACTCTATCAAAATTCCTACTAGAGAAAGGCTTCAAGCGCGGTAAAATCGATATAACTCTTTTTATTGCTAAGTATAATGATCATTCTTTACTTGTTCAAATTTATGTTGATGATATTATATTTGGTTCTACTAATGAGTTACTTTGTAAGCGCTTTGAATAGCAAATGAAAAGCAAACTTGAGACGAGCATGATGGGAAAATCACCTTCTTCCTCGGGCTTCAAATCAAGCAATTGAATGATGGCATCTTCATAAATCAAGCCAAGTACACAAGGGACTTAATCAAAAATTTGAACTTGAGAATGCTAAAGCATACGACACTCCAATGGCCACCAGCAACAAACTTAACAGACTTAAAAGGTAGGTTGATCAGAATGTATCGAGGTATGATTGACTCTCCTTTATCTTCTTCTAGTTGGCCAAGATATTTTGCCTGGATCTGTGCGCACTATCATGCTAATTCTTCAAAAGCGCACATAAGTGCTATAAATTGTATTAGATATATTTTTGGCTCTGTTAACCTTGGACTTTGGTACACCAAAGATTCAAACTTTAAACTTGTAGGTTATTCAGATGCGGACTATGCAGCGTGCACCATTGACAGGTAGAGCACAAGTGGAACATGTCATTTCCTTGGAAATCGACTTGTAGCATGGGCAAGCAAGAAACAAGCTGCTGTGTCCATCTCCACTACTGAAGCAGAATATATTGCTGCTGGAAGCTGCTGCTGTCAAATCTTATGTATGAAGCAACAACCTGTGGAATATGGGACTCATGAAGAGAATGATCAAATTCTCTGCGATGATATGTCCACCATAGCAGTTTCCAATCCTGCCAAACACTAATACCAAGCTCATCAACATCTAATATCATCTCCTCAAGAATTAACAAGTGGTCTCTTGAAAGGAGAAATGGGTATGCTTAATCTTAGCTAACTTGTCCATATAATTTACTTATACTAATGTATTTGCTTGATAAGTGTGCAAAATAGGTTAAGTTTTATACGCCATGCGCAACACCTGCGCAACAAATGTCTGCACATGAAACAACAGTTCTGAGATTCATAGAATCTCCGCGCTATCAATGCGCTGCGCATGACTATCCATGCGCAAATCATCATGGATCACAGGTAAGTGTTTTATTCATTAGATTTTTGCACATAGGTCCTTGACTAAAAACTCAACGCTTAGTCACAGGGGTACTTGTGAAAGTTAAATTTTCCCGCGCCTTTATTTTTTTTGAATTTTGGGAAATTACCTTTTTACCCCTGTGCATGTCCCATTGTCATTTAATGCAAACTGCGATTAATGACAGTGCACCTTGCGAATGTCTGCTCACCATTTAATGAGGAAGGTGATGCGACAGCAGTCAGCTTCTATTCGCTAACACACGCGCGCGCAAAGCTGCGCACGCGCATCCCCCATTCGGCCACGTCACCCTGCTAACGTGCGCCTATCCTCTCACTGACTCAGTATTTATGAGGAATTTGACTCGACAGTGACCGGCTTAGGACTTCACACTCACGCGCGCGCTAGGCCTGCGCACGTGCGCATCCAGTTGGGCCACGTCATCGCAGCACGTGCTCCACTCTGCTTTTTCACCAACTGTCCTAGCGCTGACGTCACTATTTTTCCCCTTTTGGTATAAACCGTCCGTGACCTCTCTCCTCTCTCTTTTCCGCTCATTCTCTTTCACCAAACCTCCATTTTCTCTCTCTATTTCTTACCAACTTCCAAAGATTTCCTCTTCTTCTCTCTTTGACCTTCATCTTCTCCAGATTTCATCTTCCCAAAACTTCCTTTTTCATCTACATTTCTTTCTATATCAATGGCTCCAAAGAAGACCTCAAAGAAAATGCCCGAAATCATTCTCTCTTCTTCTTCTGAGGAAACTTCTTCCTCTTCTCGCTCTGGGTCTGAACAAGAACAACAAGAACAACAACCTCCCCAGCCCTTCGTCGAAGATATGGTATGATTTCTTTCTCTGCTTTTTAATTTCCGCCATTGTTAGGGTTTAAAGCTTTACAAGCTTCCCTTTGTGATTGTGTGCTTGTTTGTTGATCATTTTTGAAATCGATTGTTGTGTTGTGTTCGTTTTTCCCTGATCTACTCTTTCATGTAATTTATTTCATGATCAATACTCTTTTTAAGTGATTTCTACGAAATTTTCTGTCCAAAAACCTCCATAGCAGACGAACAGTTATTCTGAATTTCTGGGTTTGTTCTGGATGAAGGCATGGACATTGAGCCTGAGGATAAGGATGATGCTGATGAAGTGGATTAGACTGTTGGTGGTGATGGCGCAGCTCCTGAGCCTACTGCTGCGCCCACTGATAAACCTGACTTTGTTGCGCCTGAGAATCCAGCGCCTCCTCCTGCTGCTGATCCTATCCCAGAAGATTCTGCTAAAGATGGTGCCACTACCTCTGAAAGCAGTGAACATTCTTCTGCGCATAGATCTCCTGCGCATCTGTCTCCTCCTCGCCGGTCCCCTCTTGATCCCATCTCCACAACCTCTCCTCCCAAGACAACAGAGCAACCGCCTCCTGCCACTTCAACGGTTCCTGCGGTATCTACCTCGTCTCTCTCCTCCTCCAATGATCTGCGCCAGATCTTACAAGCCTTGAATTCCATTCAAGTGAATCAAGTTGCTGCGCAGTCTCAGATGGCTCAACTCATCATTGCGCAAACCGCTATTCAAGATCAACTTGATGCGCAGCGATTGGAGATTGCTGCCATTAAGGGGGAGAATGCATCAAAGGCAAGTACCTCTGCCGCCGGCCCCTCTACGCAGTGTGTCCCGAATGCTTTAGATCAAATGAACCTGGACTCGTTGAAATCAATTGCTAGGATGCTCGAAAATGTTTGCACCTACACCGCTATAAATGATGGGTTTATAGGAATACTGAAACGTCTGCGCAAGAGCCTGGCCGATGGTTTACTTGAAGGGTTTACTGGCCTTGAAGCACAGATAGAGGAGAGATTTGGGCAAGGTGGCCCTGCGCAAGCTGGTGCACTAAATATGGAAAGCGTCAGGGAGAATATTACTCAAGCGATGACTGATTTCGCTGACGGGTTCAACGCTAGGATGGACCAAGCAATGTTTAACATTCAGGCCAGCATGAACACCCAGCGCCTCCACACTGACACTCGCCTTGAAGCTACGCAGGCTGCCATCATCGACACCATCAATGCTGCTGAGTAGTCATATTTCAACCAGATGACTAGGCATCAGATGGCCTACGCAGAAAACTTCCAAGAACTGCAAGCATACAATAGGGATGTGCGCAGAGGAATCACAGTTTATGTTGAAGAAGCTGTTGCGTTCAAAGAAAAGTTTCAAGCGCTCAAAGTTGAGCTTATGAACAAGTTCAACAGTCTGCAGAATGAGCTGCGCGAAGCCCTTCACCGGATCAACATAGATTAGGATCTATGTAATTTTTTTTTGCGCAAGTTATTCCTTTTTGTGCGCATATTCCTTTTCTCTTTCAAACTTGTAATCTCAACTCTTAACAGTCCAAGTTTTAATGAGAAAAATCGCATCATTAGTTTCCAAAACCTTGTTCAATTCAAACTATTCGTTTGTGGAACAATGAATGTTTTATTTTACCTCATGCGCATATTATTAACTGCTCACATTTTCTTCGCATAATGTTTAAACATTCAGTTTAAACGCATACTTAAACTAAAACTCATATCATTTGTATGCGCTGCATGTTATTTCTATCTTTCCCATACTGCAAGTTAATCTTTTGGATAGACTAGAAATCTATAGCATAGGCTAGTGTGTGCATTGACTTGAGGCATGATTTACCATTTTCATTTTTATGGACATGTTATTATCAAGTACAATGGATTGCCTTTGTTATAGTAGGTAATGGCATCAATCATTTAGGGGGAGATTGTTGGGTATGCTTATCTCTTAACCCTCCTAATTTTGTTAGAATTGATTGATACCATCACCTAAGAATATTCTATGGACTTTAGGACCCTATGTAAGAAGTCTTATGACTTCAATTTTTTAGCTAAGTCCATTTTATAGTATAGGCTTAGAATATAGGACTTGGAGTGAAAAGGAATGAAGATCTAAGCAAGGCTGTGGTCACTGCGCAGGAATTATCTCCGCAGGACACCACTGCGCAGGTCTTTCCTACGCAGTATCCAACCTTGCTCAGTTTTTAATACATTCAGATCACCTAACTTGGAAAGCGCTTAGAAGATGCACGCTTATTAAAACTGTTGAGGTGTGTAGAATCGACAAAGCAAGCACACTCAGCAGATCCAACGGTGGAGACGCGCTCAAGAGAAATATTTTAAATGAAGACAGTTGTCAACCTTCTAGAAGAAGCTTTTGAATTTGGTCTTCATGCTCAGTCTCCAACGGCTCTAAACCACCTGCGCACCAATCATATTGTGCCAAGTCATCAACTTTGATCAGAGCCCCAACGGCTATAAAGGACACCTGCGCACCAATCATATTGTGCCAGCTCATCGTCCTTGCTCAGAGCTCCAACGGCTAGTTTTAAGCTCTCTGCTATAAATAGCCTGCTCATCTTCATTTCTAAGTTGCTAGAGTTTGTGCTTTCTAATATCCTTGAAGTTCTGAAGATTGCTGCTTACTATTTGCAGATCCAAGATCAACCTTCAAACCTTCATACATTCAAACTCCTGCCTAGATCCTAAGCCTTAAATCACCAGAATTCTTCGTGCTCTTCATCTCATAGATTCATAGAACCCAGAATTTCTGAACACACACACACCTCTTGAAGCTTCGATCATTTTTACTTCTTGAGATACACCGGTTTAGTCTAGGATTTGCTCTTCATAGATTAGATCTTTGAGATTGTTTGTTCTTCATTGTTGTATCTTGTAACTCTCTCATATAATAAGATCTCCTTTAGAAAATCCAAGACTAACCATCTTGGTAGATGACGTAGATCTTTCATTGATCGAACCTCTCCAAATAGCTTGTTCATTATTCTCGCTGTTTATTTCCTGCTTAATCATTTCTGAATAACTGCTTTGTTTGATCTTATCAGATTGCTTTTATTGCTGCTGTGTTTGTTATTGCTCATTGCCTTAGAACATTTTATCCAACTCTTTAAGCCAAAACTTAGCGCGTGCGTTTTTATCTCTGCGCAGCTTTTTCTTGCGCAGGTACTGCTTAAACTTCCGCTGTGCATTTCACACTCTCTCTGCGCGCTATACTTAGCTTATTTGAGAACTGTGCGCATAAGACATTGATTTGCAAAAGGGTTTGAAAAGAATTTTAAAATGCTATTCACCCCCCCCCCCTCTAGCATTTTTCATACCCTTGTTGCCCCTTTGGGACCAACAATCTCCACGCTTTGCCTAGGAGATTTAAAGGTCGGGTGACTCGAGGTCACGGTGTGGATTCCCAGTGTTGCCTCTTGGCATTGTGCTTATTTCGGAGCGTGCTTTTCATGAGCAAGTGTGGCATGGCGAACACGGAGCTCGTGGACATCGTTCTGCAAGCTAGATGACGGGCCTTCAACATAATCCCTCTTATCTTGGGGGAGACCCTTCATGGTCTTGATGAGTTACACCGAACCGGCTCTATGACTCGGGGAAGTCCATTGTTGTTGACTATTTGGCTCAGAGAACATTTTAAACTATTGGACTCTCCGGTCGAGTATTCTCCTTATTCTTTCCATAGGCGGAGACTGTTAGTGAAGGGTCTCAGCATTGAGGAGTGGGCTCATCTTTTTGCTAAAGCGGAGACCAATGATATCGCTTGGTGCCCATCCTTTTGGAGGGTGATGAGGTTTGTAGCTAATACCCTCGGGTACAACAGGGTCGTTCTTCCTGGCTTGAGGGATTCTTCTTTCTACTTTGCTCGGAGGGTAATGCGACAATTCGGTCAATAGCAGGACACTTTCTTGTCAGGGGGACGGCCTCGAGATGTTTCTTTCATGGACTCGGAGTTCTCTACGAGCTTGGCTCGCGCTTTGGGGCAAGGCACCACTATGGATCATTGGACCAATCTTCGTCATGATGGAGGAAGTATCTATTTGTCGGACAAATACTTAGATTGGTTTCTCTCGGAACTCCGTCCTAATGTCGAGGGTATTGATGAGATCCGTCACTTTCTGTTGGGGGACCAATTTGAGCCTAGTTTGAATTTGAGGAAGAAGGAAGCTAAGGAGGATCCTTCTAATGTCAGAGCAGATGCCACTCAAGACTTTCTCGAGAGTGACTTTTACAAGAAGAGAGAAAACGGACTTCCCGGTAAACTCCAAGCTCTAGATAGGCCTCATGTGTTCGCAAGACTGACTCCCTCGGTATTCAGTCGTCTTGATGTTCCTCCCAGTTTCGAGATACGTTGGTTCAAGAGGAAGAGGGATGACAAGGCGGATCATGGTCAAGCCCCTACTAAGTTAAGGAAGAAATAGATCCTTAGGAGTATCGAGAGATTGCCAATAGATAGACCAATGTTTAGACTTTTAGTATTTTATTTATTTTCTTTTGCAAGTTGGTATTCATGTTAGAAACTTTTTTATTGTTTTCTTGAAATACATTCAATTAATAAGAAGACAAGACTTTGATTTTATTTATTGAATAGACCGGACCAAAAGGCTGCCTACGTTCTCCTTTTAATGCACACCCTGATTTTTGCCTAGACCGCCCTTTCAGGTTTTCAATCTAGAGGGCTTCTTTTCTAGTGATTTCTGCTCTAATTTTTGCCTAGGCCGCCCTTGCGGGTTTTCAACCTAGCTTGCTTTCCTCTTTTCTTTGGAATAGGGGACGGACTTATGAGTAGTACTTCTTCAGCTTGTCCATGTTGACGGGCTTCGGCAGTTGATCTCCATCTAGGTCTGCGAGTTGTACCGCTCCTCCGGAGAATATCTTCTTGACTAAGTAGGGGCCTATCCATCTTGGTGCCCATTTGCCCATAGGATAGAACGGTCCAGGACGATGTTCATGTAGGACAAGGTCCCCTTTTTTGATGTTTCTGGACTTGACTTTCTTATTGAATGCTCGGGCCATTCTCCGTTGATACGCTTGGATATGCTCGGCGGCTCGAAGTCGTCGTTCATCTAGCAGGGCTAGTTGTTCATAACGGCTGTCTAACCATGCGACTTCGCTCACTTGGTTTTCTAGGAGAACCCTTAGTGATGGTACATCTAATTCAATTGGTAGCACTGCTTCCATCCCATAGGCTAGGGCGTATGGAGTTTCACCAGTAGCGGTACGGATTGAAGTTCGGTAGCCCCAGAGTGCAAAGTGTAGCTTGTCGGGCCAATCTCTGCCAATCTTAGCCATTTTCGTAATGATGGTCTTAATGGTCTTGTTAGCAGCTTTGACTGCTCCATTGGTCTGTGGTCGGTACGGTGATGACTGATGTCTCTATATTTTGTACTCTGCAAGCAGTTGGTCACATTTTTTCTCAAAGTGCGTGCCGTTGTCAGATATCATCTCATGAGGTACCCCATATCGGCATATGATGTTGGTCTTAATGAACTCAGCCACCTTTCTGGCATTCAATACTTTGTAGGATTGAGCCTCGATCAATTTGGTGAAGTAATCAATGGAGACTAACACGAATGAATGCCCATTATGACCTGTCGGCGAAACTTTACCAATGACGTCTATTCCCCATGTAGAAAATGTCCAAGGGGATGTCATAGGGTATAACACGGACGGTGGTGCGTGTTGTAAGTTGGCATGTATCTGGCACTTGTGGAATTTCTTAACCATGTTGGTGCAGTCCGCTTCCATTGTAGCCCAATAGTATCCTAGTCGGATGATTTTCTTTGCTAGCATATTGCCATTCATGTGGGTTCCACAGACTCCTTGATGGACTTAGTCCATGATTTCTATGGCTTCGTGCTCATCGGCACAGAGTAGACACTGCTTGTGGTGCTTCTTATAGAGGCGATCACCTATGATAACAAATTGGGCGGCAAGCCGTTTGAGGGCTATCTTCGCTTTAGGTGACGCGTCTGATGGGAATGTTCCATCTAGGAGGAAACGCCATACATCATAATACCAAGGTTTATTGTCTAAGGTATTCACAGAGTTACACTCTTCTTTGCAGTCTATGATTGAGTAATAAGCAGGAGTCGTTCGCCTCGCGACTCTGAAGGTTTCAACCTCAGTCCATTCGGGAATTTCAACAAGCGATGCTAGCATGGCTAGCGAGTCTGCTAAGCGGTTCTTATCTCTAGGAAGATAGTAGAAAGTGACCTCTCTGAACTGTTTGACCAAGTCTTGGAGATGGTCGTTATATTTCTGGAGTGTAGGATCTTGTACCTTCCACTTCTTGAGTGACTGATAGATTATAAGTTGTGAATCTCCGTACACCTCTAGTTCAGTCACATTTCTTTCTAAGGCTGCTTCAAGCCCCGCTATGCAAGCTTTGTACTCTGCAATATTGTTTGTGGCCTCAAAGTCAAGGCGGATTGCAAGTAGAGTGTATAAATCTGAGGGATCTACTAGTAACATGCCAATGCCATATCCCCATTTATTGGCAGCGCCATCAAAAAATAATTGCCACTTATTTTCTGCTATTGACATGATGTCCTCATCAGGGAATCGCGGGTCTTCCCCCTTCGCTTCATCACATGGAAATTCGGCTAAGTGATCCGCGAAGACTCTCCCACTCACGAATTTCTGTGTGATGTAAGTGATATCGTACCCCGCGAGCATGAAGTACCATTTGGCTATCCTAGAGGAGACATGCGACTTCTCGAAGATATATTTTGTTGGGTCCATTCTGGCGATTAGTTTTACAGGAAACGCCTCCATGTACGGCTTTAGTCTCTCAGCTACCCATACTAGTGCAGCACACGACTTATCTAATGCAGAGTAATTCAGTTCAGCCCCTTGGAAGCGACGGCTGACAAAGTACACGACGTTCTCTTTCTTCGAATCGGGTTGCTCTTATGCTAGCATAGCCCCAAATGCAGTGTCATTAACTGTGACGTACAAGGTCAATGGTTTCCCCCTATGCGGTGGAACCAATACGTGCGGATTCACTAAGTACTCCTTGACCTTATCAAAAGCTTCTTGGCATTCTTTTGTCCATTCTAGGGATGCATTCTTCTTGAGGAGCTTAAAAAATGGGCTCGCACATCGTCGTGAGTTGATTAACGAAACCACTAATGTAATGAAGGCGACCCATAAATCCCTTGACTTTTTTTTGCGTCTTAGGTGGAGGCATGTCAATGATGGCTTTGATCTTAGCGGGATCTGCTTCTATACCACGCTTAGTGACCATGTACCCAAGGACCTTTCCTTTCACTACCCCAAATTTACACTTGGCCGGATTAAGTCTCATCTTATGGTGTCTCAACCTCTCAAAGAACTTTCTGAGGTCGAAAAAGTGTTGCCTATCGGAGCCTTTGGAGTGTATAATCATATCGTCAATGTACACCTCCATTTCTTTATGTATCATGCCATGGAACAATGCAGTTACGGCTCTCTGATAAGTGGCTCTAGCATTCTTGAGTCCAAATGGCATGACCGTATAACAGAACGTCCCCCAAGGTGTGGTAAACGTTGTTTTGTGTTGGTCCTCCTCGGCCATGAGGATCTGATTGTAACTGGCGAATCCATCTACGAATGAACGAACTTCGTACTTCGCGGTATTATCGACGAGCATGTCTATGTTTGGAAGAGGAAAATCATCTTTCGGAGATGCTCTGTTGAGATCACGGAAATCAACACAGACTCGAACTTTTCCATTTGCTTTGGAAACTTGTACAGTATTAGCCAACCAGGTTGGATACTCTATTACTTTGATGAACCCAACACTCAGGAGTTTCTCTATCTCTTGTTTGACTTGTACTGACCACTCTGGCTTAATTCTGCGGAGTTTCTGCTTGACTGGCCTCGAATCAGGAAGCAGTGGTATCATGTGCTCAGCAATCGAATTGGCTAGCCCCGGCATATCTTTGTAGGACCAAGCGAACACATCCACAAATTCTCATAGAAGCGCTATGAGGGCTTGTCGGTCTTCCCCTTTGAAGAAACTGCCAATCTTGGTCTCTTTCGGATCATCGTCCATCCCCAGATTAACTGTTTGCATTTCTTCGGCATCAATAGGACCATTTCCGCCACGAAGACCTACTTTCATATTAATTTCTTTTAAGATTTGTTCGTTTTCTTGATCTATCTCGTCATATGACTCATTATTATCTAATTCGTTAGAGTTATTACTTAATTCATCATTTAGGACGCTAGCAATCTCGGGATACTCAGAAAGATCTATTTTTTCATTAAGAAAGTAGGGGAATACACGTTCCGCGATGGCATCCAAGTCCTCTTGGGTGAGCTCATCGGTAGCGGTATCTGACTCTAAGGTAAGAGTTACAAATTTTCTTGCCCTATGGGGATGGGGAGTACATCCTAATTCCTTGATCAGGAAGTCTTCACTTGCTATAGGTCCCCCAGTTGTGTACCAATTCTGAATAGGCTCATCACTCTTCTCGATGAGCTTGGTGTAGTCTTGGTTCGGAGCGTCCCCCTTGTCTATTGCATTAATCTGAGTATCCTCTAGCTTGCAAAGGTTGAGAAATTGGTGCAGTAGGTCTTTTCCCAACACAAAGTCCCACTCACTGAATGCCTCGGCCTTAGTACCCCCTAATTCTCGAGGTAGCCACGAGAATTGCATCGGTTCTGTTTCGAGTGAGTACGGATCACAGTTACTGAATATTTCAAAGCCCGGTTGGCGCTTCCCCCTATGATCAATCCATGGTTCAGGGAACATGAAGTATGGAAAGTTTTCCCCCTCGCGCACAAAGTTGTTGTATTTCATACTAAGTACTTGATCATGGGGAAACATGTAACAGAAAGAAATTTCATTATTTAACTTTGGAGTACTCTCGCCCACATTTGGGACTAGGCGAGTAGTCTCCTCTTCCTCACTAGCTATCTCTATTACATTGATACCTCCTCCCGTAGTTGGGAGAGGGTTTGTCACTACATTAGGATCCCCTAGCTGCTTAGAATCTATGAGATCTTGGATCACATCTTTGAGGTGGTTGCAAGTATTGGTGTCATGACCACTGAACTGGTGGAATTTGCAGTAGAGAAGATGGGCATGATTCGGGGGGAGTTCCCTTGGATTAGAAGGAGGCTTTCTTGGTGCGACCTTGCCGGCTAATCGCAAGATGAATTTAGAATACTAACCGTTGTTGTGCATTCGGTCGCGACCCCGAACCCTGCGGGCCCGAGATCGCGAGCTGGACGTCGACTTAAAACCAAAATTGTGAAATACCGAAGTTAAAAATTCCATTTGATACCAAAAGGTGATGATCCAAATTTTTACAAATCCAAGTTTGATAATAACCAAATACAACTATCATAAACTTCCACAAGTTTATGCCCCACACAAGATAAATGTACAATTCTTAATGACGTCATTGTTTGGTACAACTATCCAAAAAGGTTACACATTTATATAATGTAAACCAACCTATAACAACTTTCCCCAAAAGAATGTATCCACACTCGACGTCCTCTTCTCGTGATCAGCGAGACTAATCCTTAGCACCTAGGGGGGGGGGTTAAGGAAAAACAAAGATAAAAGAAAGGGGGTGAGATAAATCTCAATAAGTTACTAATGCAACTACATGACATGCTATGATGCATTAATCCATAATAAATAACAGATAGCACATAGCAGTTATCACATAACAGATAGCAGCGGAAATAAACACATAACAAAGGATATTAGCCAAGGTTTCCAAACCGATACATCAAATAAAGGATCGCTGCGCAGCTTCAATAATCAACAAATCACATCTTCATAATAGCATGAAAGCCGAAGAGAAAACCCCCGGTACCGGAACCAATAACCAAATGAAGTGTCACAAGGGAAGGGAGACATGCCACAAAGTCATGCTCCAAGTAAAGCTAAAATGCACACAAAGGAGCTAGCTCTTCTCACATCCAAGGCCAATCTGGAGGAGGGTAATAATGGGGCAAAACAATGGTCAACATCACAATGGACTTGGCTGTGCCATCATAATGTTTCGCATCGCCCAAACACACACAAAATACCAGCTGGACTTTCAAGTAAAGGCTAAGTAATAAAATACTAGCACAATAAACAACCATTGATTCCAAAGTAGGGAATCATGCCAAATAATCACCAAGAAGATGTAATGAACCAACAATGCACAATAAAGGTGTTCCAATACTTCCAAAGTAAGAATACTCAATTACTATAACACATTCAATCAAAAAGGATCCAATTCAATTCTAGGCATCCAAATACAACTACTCACTCATCTCGAAGAGCTCAAGGAGAGCTTTAAAACGATAGTTTATACACCTAAATCGGAGTTCGGACGAGAGATTTATGACTTTCGGAAGATAGCACGAAAACAAATCAATTTGGAACAGGGGAGGGAGGGGTGTGCGCGCTTCATAGGGAAGAGGGCGCGCGCTTCATATGATCAGAAGGACATGCTAGAATTCAAGGATGAGGCGTGCGTGCGCTTCAACAAAAGGGGGCGCACGCCTCCTTGTATCAGAAGGAAAATCAACATTGGAGGAGGAGAGGGTGCGCGCGCCTCCTATGGGAGGGTGCGCACGCCTCCTAGAAACAGAAGGTCTTTGTTCAAGAGGGGCATAAGGTGCGCGCGCGCCTCCTATGGGAGGGTGCGCAGCCTCCTTGCCTGGAAGGCAAATTCCGGCCAAAATCTGGGTTTCTACCATTTTCTTACCCATTTCATATAACAATCAAAATCAAACATAATCAACCTTCCACCAAGCATAAAGATGAACCAAAACAACTTATAACTAGAATGGGGACTCAAATAATACCATTTATCAACCAAGATCAAGATTCAAATCCAACATTCTTAAAATCACCATTTTTTGACCAAAAACTCAAAATAAATTCCAAATAAATTCCAAACTCAACCAAACTTCAAATATAACACATCAAGCATAATATAAACATGATATGAACACTTTAGCATAAAAATGGGGGAAAAGCAACTTACCCGGATTTTCTCAAAGTTGCCGGAACTCGAATATTTTTGGCTTCCTACGATCCTATCGACGATCTAAACAAGATTCATGTTTTAAGAAATGAGAGATTATGAGAGGAAGATGAAGAAAATGAAGAGAGAAGGAAGAGAGAAAACTTACCCACAAATGGAGAGAGAGGAGAGGAGAGAGAGAGAGAGAGAGATGAGAGAGAGAGAGAGAGAGAGAAAGAGTTGTGCTGGAGATGGAGTGGAGTGTGAGAGAGGGTGATAGGGTGAGGGAGGTGAGGGAGGGAGAAGATGATGATTATTTGAAATGTTACACTAAGGCCCCGTGTCACGACCCGAAATCTAGGCTCTATTTTATTAGTAATTAATAATTATTATTTAATTATTTTCTTATCTATTATTTAAATTATTATTTATTTAAATATTTATGTGTGCAATTTATGTGTTATAATAATTATACCTAGCATTTTATTTGGGTCATTTGGGTTAGTGTAGTATTTTGGGTCTTAGTTGTTAGTGGGGAGTATTGAGTTGGGTAGTATTAGAGGAGGGGGTCTATGTGTAAGTTTTTTTTTTTAAATCATACTCCTACCCTCTCCCTACACCTCCTTCTCCCTCATACACTCCACCTCCCTCACTCATCTTCCCCATTCCCAGCCCATTTCTCTCTCTCTCTCCAGGAAGAAAAAGGGGTAAGTTTCTCTCTTCATCTCTCTTCATTTTCTTCTTCTTCCTCTCATAATCTCTCATTTCTCATAACTTGAATCTTGTTTAGATCGTCGATGGATCGTAGGAGGCCAAAAATATTTGAAATCCATCAACTTTGTGAAATCCGGGTAAGTTGTTTTCCCCCATATTTTATGCTAAAATGTTCATATCATACTTATATTATGCTTGGGTTGTTATATGTGAAGTTTGGATGAGGTTGCAATTTATTGGGATTTATTTGGGGTTTTGGGTTAAAAATGGGAATATGTGAATGTGGGTTTAAATCTTGTTTTGAGTTGTTAGGTGGTGTTGTTTAGGTTCCCTTGATGTTTAGATGTGGTTTTAGTACCTTGGAATCTAGTTTGAAAGCTTTGATTTTGAGCATTTAGTGAAGGTTGTGTTTTGGTTCGAATTTGGTGAACCAGGAAGAATCTGGGCATTGTTCTTCTGGCACGGTCGTGCTCCTTTATTTGGCACGGTCGTGCAACATTCACTTTCCTCCCGTCATGATTGGCACGGTCGTGCCACTTTCTTAGGCACGGTCGCGCCAAAATTCCCTTTCCTTCCGTCATGATTGGCACGGTCGTGCCACTTTCTTAGGCACGGTCGTGCCAAGCTGGGACTCTGGTATATTCTTCCCTTTTCTTCTAAAATTGTTTCCTCCATAATTTCTCATCCGAACTCCGTTTTGGACGAATAAACTATCATTTTTAAAGCTCTCCTTGATCTCTTCGAGATGAGTGAATAGTTTTGCTTGTGTGCTTGAGTTAACTGGATCCTTTGTGATCAAATGTGATAAGGGATTGGTGTTATTATTGTGGAAATTATTAGAGCACCTTAATTGGTTATTGTTAGTTCATTTCACTTTCTTGGTGACTTCTTGGTATGGTTCCCTACTTTGGAACCTTAAGTTTTTTGTTCATGCTAATATATTATTTCTTAGCATTTAATTGGAAGCCCAGCTGACATATTTGTTGCATCGGGCGCGATGGGAAGGATTATAATGGCAAAGCCAAGTCCATTATATATGTTGACCATTGTTTTCCCTTACTATACCCCCCCCCCTTTTCCAGATTGGCCTTGGAAAGGATGAGTTAGCTTCCTTTATGAATGTATCTAGCTATCGGGCATGACTTTGTGTCATGGTCCTTGTCCTTTGTGACACTTTTATGGTTATTGGTTCCGGTACTGGGGTTTTCTCTTCGGCTTTCATGCTATTATGAAGATGATGATTTGTTGATTATTGAAGCTGCGCACAGCGATCCTTTATTTGGATGTTCCGGTTTAGAAAACCTTGGCTATATCCTTTGTTATGTGTTTATTTCCGCTGCTATCTGTTATGTGATAAATGCTATGTGCTATGTGATATTTATTATTGCTTATTGCTTCTTGCATCATAGCATGTCATGTAGTTGCATTAGTAACTTATTGAGATTTATCTTACCCCCTTTTCTTTTATCTTTGTTTTTCCTTAACCCCCCCCCCCCAGGTGCTAAGGATTAGTCTCGCTGATCACGAGAAAGAGGACGTATAGAGTGTGGATACATTCTTTTGGGAAAGGTTGTCATAGGTTGGTTTACATTATGTAAATGGTAACCATTTTGGGATAGTTGTACCAAATAATGACATCATTAAGAATTGTATATTTATATTTGGTTGGGCATAACTTGTGGAAGTTTATGATAGTTGTATTTGGTTTTTTTATCAAACTTGGTTTTGTAAAAACTTTGGATCATCACCTTTTGGTATCAAATGAAATTTTAACTTCAGTATTTCTCAGTTTTGGTTTTAGAGTCGACGTCCAGATCGCGGTCTCGGGCCCGCGGGGTCCGGGGTCGCGACAGTTGGTATCAGAGCTATGGCATTAGCTCTAAGTATAAGTCTAGGTGGATTAGTTTGACCTAGGAGGGTAGTAATGTGCGGAGTGATTAACGGTTGATGTTTTATGCAGGTAATTGTTCTCAATGTCTGGAAGAAGAAACAGAGGAGGTACTAGTGGGGCACAGAATCAGAATGATACAAGGGAAGAAGCACGTGCTATGTTTCAAGGCATGTTCGAGGCGGCCATAAAGGCCATACATGATCAAGGTCCGAGGGTAGAACAAGCACCACCCTGCTATGGATTGGAGCAATTTCTCAAACTGAAACCGGTTGAATTCAATGGGGAACCCGATGTAAGGAAAGCTGAGTTGTGGATTGAGTCTATGGAAAAGATTTATGATGTATTTGGGTGTTCGGATGAGGACAAGGTCCGGTTCGCGGCTTACAAGATTTTGGGAGCCGCCGAGCATTGGTGGAAGGGTGTTAAAGCTACTTGGGATGATACCCACACGGTGTATGCGTGGGAGTTGTTTGTGCGCAAATTCAAGGAACATTTCATTCCGGTTGTTGATCAAAACCGAAAGGAGATCGAGCTACTCAACTTGGAGCAAGGATTGTTGTCTATAGCACAATACTCGGCTAAGTTCATAGAATTAGCCCGGTATTGCGACTATTTGGTGAGGACCGAGGACAAAAAGGCTATGAGATTCATTCGGGGATTGAAGACCTCCATCCGTACTCAACTTATTGCCCAACGGATTGTGACTTTCCAAGATGCGGTGGACTGAGCCTATTTGATAGAGCAAGATATTGGGGAGCATAAAAGGAAGACCGAGGTGCTAACCCGAGTAAAGCAAGGAGCGCAGAGCAAGTCACAACCAAGAATTGATAATCGAGGTAACTTTGGGGGACAATCTCAGTTCCGAGGCCAACCGATCCCAAGGAACCCGGGTACCACTTCCGGGAACCAAGGGAACCAAATTAGGAGGCTTTGTTCGTATTGTCAAAAGGAAGGTCATTCTGAGGACCGGTGTTGGAAGAAGCAGGGAAGGTGCACAATTGTGGTCAAATGGGTCATTTGCAAGGGATTGTCCGAGGAATAGAATTCAAACCATCGGGGGTAGGAGCTGGGGCTCCTCAGGGTCAGAAAAGGGACGCTACGGGAAAGCCCAAGGTCCAAGGGAAAGTGTTTGCAATGAATCAACAACAAGCCACATATGATCTACAGTTTATTGGAGGTATTATTTCTATATCTAGTGTGAGCGCACGAGCGTTAGTAGATCCAGGATCATCTCATTCATACATTTCTGTGCAATTTGCTCCATGTTAAATGCTGCATTCGAGTCTTTACCGTACGTGCTAGAGGTGTCGACCCCTATAGGAGAATGCTTGATTTCTGATCGAGTCTTTCGTGCTTGTGATGTGGTTATTGTGGTCTTGTGTCCTTTGTGCGGATTTGGTAGTTCTTCCTATCCAAGACTTTGATGTCATTTTGGGTATGGATTGGTTGAGCAAGTTTCATGCTTCCGTTGATTGCCGTAAGAAAACTGTTACTTTTTCTATTCCCGATGTGCCTAAATTTGTGTTTGAGGCTAGTCCTCTGAGTAGAAGGGTTCGCTTAATTTCTTATTTGAAAGCGAGAAAATTATTGCATAGTGGTTGTGAGGGGTATTTGGCTAGGGTTCTTGATACTAGGAAGGAATCCCCTAGTTTTGGTTAGTGTTCGGGTAGTTCAGGAATTTCCCGATGTTTTCTCTACTGAGTATGATATGCCTCCGATCGTTGAGATTGAGTTTTGTATAGATCTTTTGCCGGGTACGGCTCCGATTTCGAAAGCACCTTATAGGTTAGCTACCGCAGAGTTGAAGGAATTGAAGGTTCAATTGCAAGAGTTGCTTGATCGAGGGTTTATCCGCCCTAGGTTTCCCCGTGGGGAGCACCGGTTTTATCGTGCGGAAGAAAGATGGTTCGTTGAGATTGTGCATCGATTACCGGAAGTTGAATCAGGTACGGTGAAGAATAAGTATCCTCTACCCCATATTGACGATTGTTTGATCAGCTTCAAGGGTCCGGGGTTTTTCTCTAAACTTGATTTGAGGAGGGTACCATCAGTTGAAGGTCGATCGGAGGATATTCCGAAGACTGCTTTTCGCACTCGTATGGTCACTACGAGTTCTTGGTTATGCCGTTTGGGTTGACGAACGCGCCGGCGTATTTATGGATTTGATGAAACGGGTTTTCCATCCTTATCTTGATTCGTTCGTGGTGGTTTTTATTGATGATTACTCGTCTACTCTAAATCTCGAGAGGAGCACGAGCAACACTTGAGGACAGTTTATCCGTTCTTGCCAGAAGAAATTATTACAAAGTTTAGCACAATGCGAATTTTGGCTTGAGAAGGTGTCATTTCTGGGTCATGTTATTTCGAAAGATGGGATTTCTGTGGATCCTTCAAAGATAGAGGCAATAGTGGATTGAAGAGACCCGAATCAATGACATGAGATTAGAAGCTTTCTTGGTTAGCCGGTTATTACAGAAGGTTTATTGAAGGGTTTTCAAGGATTGCTACTCCGATGACTCAGTTGACCGGAAGAATGTTCCGTTTGTGTGGACCGAGAAATGTGACAAGAGTTTCGAGGAATTGAAGAAGAGGTTGACTACCGCACCGATCTTGACTTTGCCTAATGGGAGCGATGGTCTAGTGATTTACAGTGATGCTTCGAAGAGGTTTGGGTTGTGTGTTGATGCGGAATGGGAAAGTAATCGCGTATGCTTCGAGAAGTTGACCCTAGTGAACAGAATTACCCGACTCATGATATGGAGTTGGCGGCGATAGTCTTGGCGTTGCACAAATGGAAGCACTACCTTGATGGGCGCGAAGTTTGAGATTCTTACCGATCACAAGAGTTTGAAGTACCTATTCTCTCAGAAGGAAATTGAACAACGACAACGCCGATGGATGGAAATATTGAAGGACTATGATTGTACGATTTCTTATCACCGGGAAAGGCGAATGTGGTAGCAGATGCGATAGTAGAAAATCTTATGTGGCTTCGATGATGGTTCGTGAATGGAAAATGCTTGAGGATG
>JAOWBW010001386.1:40248-95261 GCA_026119855.1 Campanula takesimana | reverse complement strand
ATTATTCCTCCCTACTCCCCTCACCTCCCTCACCTTCTCCCTCACTCTTTCATTCTCCTCTCCTAGACAACTCTCTCTCTCTCTCTCTCATCCTTGGGTAAGTTTTCTTTCATTACTTCTCTCTTCATTTACTCCTTCTTCCTCCCATTTATTATTCATTTCTTTTAAAACGTGAACATTGTTTAGATCGTCGCTAGGATCGCGTAGTAGAGTCAAAAGAATCGAAATCCATCAACTTTGAGAAAATTCAAGTAAGTTACTTTTCCCCCATTTTGATGTTAAAATGTTCATATCATGTTCATATAATGCTTTTGTTGTCATATTTGAAGTTTGGATGAGGTTGCAATTTATTTGGAATTGATTTGGGTTTTTGGTCAAAAATGGTGATTTATGAATGTTGAGATTTGATTCTTGATTTGGGTGTTAAGTATTGTTAGATGAGTCTTTTTGGACTCATAGTTGTTTTTGGTACATTAGCAAAACTAGTTAGAATGTTGGATTTTTGGTGGGAATGGTTTTGGGTTAAAAATAGAAGAACCCATGTTGTTCTTCCCGATTTCTGGCAATCCGGAAGATTGGGCGGCCGCACAAAAACTCCTGGGCGACCGCGCCCTTTCTGAAAGATTTTGTTCTTATTCTTTCTGAGGGATTTTGGGGACTGCACGGTCCATTTTGGGCGGCCGTACAGATCTCTGAAAATTTACATTTGTGGTTAAGTTGTGATTGAGGAATGCGTTTTGGTCCAAATCTTGGTGTCCTTCTAGTTGACCTTAGTGAAACATTGTAGTACGCTCTAGTGATAGAATTGGGTCCTTTGTGATCAAGTTTGTGTTTGAATTTTAATTAAGTGTTAATTGGGATTTGGAACATCTTATTGAGATATTGTTGGTTTGACTTACCTTTGTGATGATCATTTAGTATAGGTTTGGGCATCTATGATGTGTTCGTGATCATGTTCTAATAAGTGTAACCTTTTGGATTATAGTTAGGGGTGTTTAGAATGGGTTCGTTAAGCACGGAGATAAAAGTGAATTGCAATTGGGTACCTACGGTTTGATTAACCTTAGTTGTATTCATTCGGATCTCTATATTGGAATTCCAGGTGTGACGAGATGGTTGAGTTCATAGTCCTAGTATATCTTTTGAGTAAATGTTTATGATCACTTTGGTAATAGTCATTGTGCTATTTGTGAGCGACCGTTTGGGTTGCGCTCTTTATGAGTAACTTGTGAGTATCATATTTAAGATGTATTTGATACGTGCCTTGTCTTAGAATCATCTTGTTTAATGATCAATGATGTTGTGCACTTTATGAGAAATTCCGTTTATCGTTGTTGTGCTCTTCATGAGAAACTCTTGTTATCGTTGTTGTTAAACTCTTCATGAGTACCCGTACATCTTTATGGTGATTAATTGGTATGGTTCCCTACTTTGGAATCTTTGGTTGTTTATCGAGCTAGTATTTATTACCTAGCATTTCCTTGAAAGTCCAGCTGGTTATTTGCGTATCGAGTCAGGCAATGGAGAATGCTATAATGGCACAAGCCAAGTCCAGTATAGCATCGCCCATTGGTCCTTCTGTCCTCATCCAGATTGGCCTTGGTTGGGATGAGCTAGCTCCGTTGTGGGTATTCTAGCTAATCGTTTTGGAGCATGACTTTGTGGCATGGCTCCCGCCCCTTGTGGCACTTTATCATTGTTATTGGTTCCGGTACCGGGTTTCTCTTCAGCTTTTATGCTACTATGAAGATGGATTGTTTGATTGATGGTTGATTGGTCGCTTCTGACCGGGATTCCTCTTCAGCTTTCATGCTATTATGAAGATGATGAATGGTTGGTTATTGAAGCTGCGCAGCGACCTTTATTTGGTTCTTCCAGTTGGGTGAAACCTTGGTTATGTATCCACTTATGAGTGGTTTATTTCAGCTTTATGTGTTGCTTGATGAGCTGGTCGTTATTTCCAACCGGTATGGGACGGTTGGCGATAGGGAGCCTCTCATTTGTTGTTATATGTTTATTTATATGATTGATTATTGGATATACTGTTGACAGCATGTCTCGTATTATTCCGCTGCTATCTGTCTTATGTTAATTCTATTGGTCATTGCATATTAGCATGTCATGTAGTTGCATTAGTAACTTACTGAGATTTATTCTCACCCGTTTCTTGTTTCAAATTTTTTTCCTTAACCCCCCCCCCCCCCCGGCAAGGAGGAAAGGATTAGGATTCGCGGTTCGAGGAGGACGTCGAGAGGATTGAGATTTTGGGCAGGTTGTTTGATTGGTTTGCATTATTTAAATGTATAACCTTTTGGGGATAGTTTTACCAATCAATGTCGTCGTTAGAATTGTATATTCGTATTTTGTTGGGCATATAACTTGTGGAAGTTTATGATAGTTGTAATCGGTTGTTATCAAACTTGGTTTTGTAAAACTTTGGATCATTACCTTTTGGTATCAAATGGAATTTTTAACTTCTATATTTTAGAGTTTTGGTCTTAAGTCGACGTCCAGATCGCGTATTCCGGACCCGCGGGTTCGGGGTCACGACAAGAACTCATAATGACCATAATGAGTGCGAAAGGCAGTCTTCGGAATATCCTCCGATCAAACCTTCAACTGATGGTACCCACTCCTCAAATCAAGTTTAGAGAAAACCACGGACCCTTGAAGCTGATCAAATAAATCGTCAATATGAGGTAGAGGATACTTATTCTTCACTGTAACCTGGTTCAACTTTGTAATCGATGCACAATCTCAAGGAACCGTCTTTCTTCCTCACAAATAAGACCGGTGCTCCCCACAGGGAAACACTAGGGCGTATAAACCCTCGATCAAGCAACTCTTGCAATTGAACCTTTAATTCCTTCAACTCTGCGGGAGCCAACCTATAAGGTGCTTTCGAAATTGGAGCCGTACCCGGCAAAAGGTCTATACAAAACTCAATCTCACGATCGGCGGCATATCATACTCGGTAGAGAAAACATCGGGAAATTCCCGAACTACCCGAACAATATCCAAACTAGGGATTCCTTCCTAGTATCAAAAACACTAGCCAATACCCCTCACAACCACTATGCAATAATTTCTCGCTTTCATATAAGAAATTAAGCGAACCTTTCTACTCAGAGGACTAGCCTCAAACACACAAATTTAGGGACATCGGGAATAGAAAAAGTAACAGTTTTCTTACGGCAATCAACGGAAGCATGAAACTTGCCTCAACCAAATCCATACCCAAAATGACATCAAAGTCTTGGATAGGAAGAACTACCAAATCCGCACAAAGGACACGACCACAAATAACCACATCACAAGCACGAAAGACTCGATCAGAATCAAGCATTCTCCTATAGGGGTCCGACACCTCTAGCACGTACGGTAAAGACTCGAATGCAGCATTTAATATGGAAGAAAATTGCACAGAAATGTATGAATGAGATGATCCTGGATCTACTAACGCTCGTGCGCTCACATTAGACACAGAAACAATACCTCCAATAACCGAAGGATCATCGGTCGCCGGTTGTTGATTCATGGCATAAATCTTTCCTTGAACTTTGGGCTTCCCAGCGGCATCCCTTTTCTGACCCTGATTAGTACCACCCCTGACCCGGATGACTGACCTCGGTGCCTCGTGCAATCTCTCGCAAAGTGCCCCATTTCACCACAATTGGTACACCTGCCTTGCTTCTTCCAACACCTATCCTCTGTATGGCCTACCCTCTTACAAAAGGTACAATGCTTCCTATTCTGAATCCCCGGAGTAGTACCCGGATTTCTCGGTGTTGTTTGCCCCTTAAACTGAGATGATGCTCCCGGGTTACCTCGGTTGTCGGAATGGTGTTGAGGTTGATATTTAGCATGGCTTCCCGGTTTACCCGTACCCACAACCTCGGTTTTCCTTTTGTGCTCCCCAATATCTTGCTCTATCAAGTAGGCTCGGTCTACCGCATCTTGGAAGGTCACAATTCGTTGGGCAATAAGTTGAGTACGGATGGAGGTCTTCAATCCCCGAATGAATCTCATAGCTTTTTGTTCCTCGATCCTCACCAAATAGTCACCATACTGGGCTAATTCTGTGAACTTAGCCGAGTATTGAGCTATAGACAACAAACCTTGCTCCAGGTTGAGCAGCTCAATCTCCTTTCGGTTTTGATCAACAACCGGAATGAAATGTTTCCTTGAATTTGCGCACAAACAACTCCCACGCATACACCGTGTGAGTATTATCCAACTAGCTTTAACACCCTTCCACCATGCTCGGCGGCTCCCACAAGTTTGTAAGCCGCGAACCGGACTTGTCCTCATCCGTGCAACCAAATACCTCATAAATCTTCTCCATAGACTCAACCCACAACTCAGCTTTCCGAACATCGGGTTCCCCATTGAATTCAACCGGTTTCAGTTGAGAAATTGTTCCAATCCGTAGCGGGGTGGTGCTTATTCTATCTCGGACCTTGATCATGTATGGCCTTCATAGCCGCCTCGAACATGCCTTGAAACATAGCACGTGCTTCTTCCCTTGTGTCATTCTGATTCTGTGCCCCACTAGTACCTTCACCTGTTCTTCTTCTAGCCATTGAGAACAATTACCTGCATAAAACATCAACCGTTAATCACTCCGCACACTGCTACCCTCCTAGGTCGAACTAATCCACCTATACTTATACATAGAGCTAATGCCATAGCTCTGATACCAACTGTCGCGACCCCGAACCCTGCGGGCCCGAGACCGCGATCTGGACGTCGACTTAAAACCAAAACTGTGAAATACCGCAGTTAAAAATTCCATTTGATACCAAAAGGTGATGATCCAAAGTTTTACAAATCCCAAGTTTGATAATAACCAAATACAACTATCATAAACTTCCACAAGTTTATGCCCAACAGAATGTAATGTACAATTCTTAATGACGTCATTATTTGGTACGACTATCCCAAAAAGGTTACACATTTATATAAGTAAACCAACCTATAACAACTTTCCCAAAAGAATGTATCCACACTCGACGTCCTCTTTCTCGTGATCAGCGAGACTAATCCTTAGCACCTGGGGGGGGGGGGGTTAAGGAAAAACAAAGATAAAAGAAAGGGGGTGAGATAAATCTCAATAAGTTACTAATGCAACTACATGACATGTTATGATACAATAAGTAATAACAACATCAATATCTCATATAACATAGCAATTATCAGATAATAAATAGCAGCGGAAATAAACACATAACAAAGGATATTAGCCAAGGTTTCCAAACCGATACATCCAAATAAAGGATCGCTGCACAGCTTCAATAATCAACAAATCACATCTTCATAATAGCATGAAAGCTGAAGAGAAATCCCCGGTACTGGAACAATAACCATAAGAGTGTCACAAAGGACAAGAGCCATGCCACAAAGTCATGCTCGGTAGCTAGATACATTCACAAAGGAAGCTAACTTATCACTTCCAAGGCCAATCTGGAAAAGGGTATAGTAAGGCAAACAATGGTCAACATTATAATGGACTTGGCGTTGCCATTATAATCTTTCCCATCGCCCGATGCAAAAATATGCCAGCTGGGCTTCAAATAAATGCTAAGTAATAATATATTAGCATGAATAAACGTCTTACGATTCCAAAGTAGGGAATCATTCCAATTAAATCACCACAAGGTAAACCAATACAAACAGCACATCAAAGATGGACCACATTCCCAAAATGGTACTTAATCAAATTCCATATCATATTATTCACATAAGAATCAATTCCACTTAATAAAGTGTTCCACGGTGTTATCTTAAGTTAATTAGGAGAAGGAAACCTAAACTAGGTAAGCCATTAGCCTTAGACCAAGCAAAAGGGCAAAAATTCCAAGCAGCGGGCGGCGGGGCGCCTGGGTAGGGGCGAGCGGGGCCGCTCATTTGACCAGAAGGTCTGGCCGCTGGAAAAGGGGGGCGGGCTGGCGCCTGGGTACGCGCGCGGCGGGCGCTCGGTCTGGGTTCTAACAATTCGACCCAAATTCTACCAAAACACAAAATACTCAAAATCAACTCCTTCAACAAGTTCCAAAATGTACCAAAACAACTTATATCTAGGATGGGGATCCAAATACACCATTTATCAACCAAACCAAGAATCAAACCCAACATTCATAAAATCACCATTTTGACAAAACTCAAATAAATTCCAAATAAATTCTAAACTCAACCAAACTTCAAATATAACACATCAAGCATTATATAAACATGATAAGAACATTTTAGCATAAAAATGGGGGAAAAGTAACTTACATGAGATTTCCCAAAGATGATGGATTTCAAATATTTTTTGTTCTACGCGATCCTATCG
This sequence comes from Campanula takesimana, assembly GCA_026119855.1. NCBI lineage: Eukaryota > Viridiplantae > Streptophyta > Magnoliopsida > Asterales > Campanulaceae > Campanula > Campanula takesimana. The sequence continues at coordinate 88,927 of JAOWBW010001386.1, read as the reverse complement.
ACGATCTAAACAAGATTCCAGTTTTAAGAAATGAGAAATAACAAGAGGAAGAGGAAGAAAATGAAGAGAGAAGGGAGAGGAAGCTTACCTACACAAATGGAGGAGAGAGAGAGAAAAGTGTGCTGGGAAAATGGAGAGAGTGAGGGAGAAGATGAGGAGTAGGGAGGTAGTAGTTAAAATGATTTGAAAAATTTCACTTAGGCCCCCTTCCCCATCTACCAACACAATACTACACTCCCTACTAACAATTAAGACCCAACAATACCACACTAACCCAAATGACTCAATTAAAATGCTAGGCATGAATTATTATAACACCTAAAATGCACACATAATTATTTAAATAAATAATAACCTAAATAAATAAATAGGCAAATAAATAAATAATAATTATTTATTACTAATAAAATAGAGCCTAGTTTTTGGGTCGTGACAAATCATACTACTACCCGAACAAATAAGAGAAGGAATAGGGCTAACGATTATTGTCACCCAATGACTCAAAAATTTACCGTCATCAACTATCCGATCAAATGAGATTCCACTACCACACTTACTTCCTCATGAGATAAAACATAATACAGTCATGATCTTTGAATTTCTCAAACTACTTGCATTACCTCATACTTAGTTTTCTAAGGAAATATATCCATCAAGTTTTGATAGTCTGTCATCAACGCTTCAACTTGGTCCCAAAATAGAATAAAATATATAATCCGCTAAGGCAATATCAACAAATCACCACCAATCCCAAATCATAGATATTTCATTTATTAAGCGTTACTCCTTGAAACATATACAAATACTTTTTCACCCAAAATCGTTGCGTACCTCCATCTCTGTTTGGAAGCATCACTAGAGGTAATGGATTTATCAATTTTCACTATAATGGAAAACTTAACATATCTCCAATAAAATATAACACGGATCACACCTTTTAAGATAACAGTGATACCAGCCCAAACCACGAAACTACATTAATACCGAAATTATTATCATTATATTACTCCAATCCTTGAAAGTTTAGAACAGTTCCAAGTACTCAGCAGTCCGCAACAAATCCAAATTTATCTTCAAAAGATTTCCTCTAACTCCCATTTAAGTTAATAATCCGTGCTTATATACCCAAATGAATTTTAACAAATTCTAAATGTTCAATGGCTAACCCAATTTAGTCTTTCACGTATACATTTATTAACCCAATATTATTCATGCCCAACAGTATTGCCAACATGATAATCCAATTAGCGAATAACATTTCAACTGACCAAATGCAAAATCATAGCATCCTTTAATATGCCCAAGCCTTCAAAACTCGCACCCTCAATCTTCAAACCAACTAACCCCAATGGAACCACACTATTAGCGCCAATCCTATAATTGATATACCACAAGAGAAGGAACACTCGACGTCAATATCACGACTTATAACTCAACCAACTTCTACCTTAACCTCATCTTTCAAGAAAACTTAGTTTCTAAACCGCTCAAAATCATAACACCCTAGTATTTAAACCTATTCAATATCAGAGTTCTTATTCTCCTTCAAGTTCTAAAACCATTGCTCTGATACCAACTGTCACGCCCCGGAAAATCCTAAAATCCTTAAACATAAAATTTACGAAATATACATCTCCAAAATGCTAAATACCAAACCGGGCGCGTGAATTCTACTATAAACCAATACCAACAAAAAATACCTCAACGAGATTATAACTCGGAGACTAGAAACAAACGCGGAAGCAAGAACAACTGTTAATATATAAATTCCCAAAGGACAACAGTATATACATAACCCTGGACGACCACGACCTTTCAACCATATACAAAGAGGCTCTGAAGAGCAACTACCCCAAAGGCGATCAACCTGCTCAGAAGACTCCCGATACAACGGACCTCAAACGATACCACTTGCTTTCCTGGGGGGGTTAAGGAAAAACAATTGAAACAAGAAACGGGGTGAGATAAAATCTCAGTAAGTTACTAAATTCATCTACATGGCATAATATCATGCAAATCAATTATATAACTGAGCAAGTAAATCATATAACAACAAATGAGAAAGCTCCCTATCAGCAACCGTCCCATACCAGTTGGAAATAACGACTAACTCATCATGCAGCACATAAGACTGAAATAAACACGTTACAAATGATACTGAGCCAAGGTTTCACCAAACCAATAGAACAATCGCTGCGCAGCTTCAACCAATCAACCAATCAAACCATTTTCATAGTAGCATAATAGCTGAAGATCACAACCCCGGTACCGGAACCATAACAATGTAACATGTCACAAAGGACAGGGGAGATGACACAAAGTCAAAACCCAAAACGTCTAGTCTATAATACTCACCAAAGGGAGCTAGCTCATCCCAACCAAGGCCAATCTGGAAGAGGAAAGAAGGACCAATGGGCAATGCTATACTGGACTTGGCTCGTGCCATTATAACATTATCCATTGCCTGACTCGAACACAAATAACCAGCTGGACTTTCAAATAAATGCTAGGTAATAAATACTAGCTCGATAAACAACCAAAGATTCCAAAGTAGGGAGCCATACCAAATAATCACCATAAAGATGCAACGGTTACTCATGAAGAGTTTAACAACAACGATAACAGAGTTTCTCATGAAGAGCAGAACAACGATAAACGGAATTTCTCATAAAGAGCACAACAACGATAAACGGAATTGCTCATAAAGAGCACAACAACGATAAACGGAATTGCTCATAAGAAGCCCAACAACAATGATTATTCAAACATGATAATTCGATAATAAGGAACTATACCAGATACATTCCAAAGATGATACCCACAAGTTACTCATAAGGAACACAACCCAACGGTCGCTCACAAATAGTACAACGACTATAACCTAAAATTATCCTAAACGTTAACTCATAAAGATGTACTAGGGCTATGAACTCAACTATCTCTTTACACCTAGAATTCCAAATAGGAATTCCGAATAAATACCCTTAAGGCAAATCAAATCCACAGTTACCCAATCACTATACCACGCTTTACATCCATTCATAAACGAACCAATTCTTAATACCCCAAACGAACCCAAAAGATTACACTTATTCACACATGATCACAACGGACCAAACCCAACACTTTGGTATTCCCTAATACCCTCTAGGTATTATAAGATATCACTTAGAATCTAGACCAAGTCTGATCCCAAAATCAATCTGATCGAAATAATCCTGAATACATTACAAGATGCCCAAACACTCTCAAACAATACTTAGGCTAATTCCGCAACACAATTGTTCACAACGGACCATGCCAATTAATCATCAAAAGATAAACCAAGTCAACAACACATCAACAGATGTTCCAACGTCCCCAAATAATAACTAGGTAAATATTATATCACATTTACTCACTAAGGAACTATTCCCAATTATTATAGTTTCTACGATATCCAATTAAGTCAACAAGAAGAAGACTCGAAGTCTATACCATGATTTCATCTTATCCTTAACCCAAAAACAAGAGAAGGAAATTTTGGACCCAAGCATAGAATCTTACCAAATAATCATCATAGAAATGAACCGATCAATCTACGCATCATAAAGATGTCCCATCCATTCCAAACAACACTTAGTGAAATTCCACGTCACAACTCATCTATTAACAAAGGAACTATTTATAAACGCTAAAGTGTTCTACGATGTCTAAATAATTCACAAGGAATAGTGCCATAAACCTAGGTGGATATTACACCCTCGTTCTTAACAACAAAATTGGACTTCCAGGAAAAAGGGACCGAGCGGGCGCCTGGGGGTGACCGAGCGGGCGCTCATATGGCCAGGAGGTCTGGGTCGGGAAAATGGCTAATTCGAGCGGGCGCTCGCCTGAGTTTCAGACGGAATTCACCTGGGTTCATGAAGAATTTCTTACCACATTTCAACCCAAACCAAAATCAATGCTTCTAGTAAGTATACCAATGTACTAGAACAACATATAAACCTATAAATGTCCTATATATCACTATCTAAACAATCCAATCCAAGATATGAATCACAAACTAAAATCTCAAAAAATGGATAAAATGCAAATAAATTCTAATCAAACCAAGAAACCATATATCACAACTAGATCATCAAATGAGCTAGAGATGAACAATTTTAGCATAAATGGGGGAAAAGCAACTTACCCGGATTTATCAAAGTGACGGAATTCGAATTTTCTTTGCTCTACACGATCCTATCGACGATCTAAACATTTTTCATAAAATGAGAAATGAGAAATAATGGGATGAATATGACTAAAAAGAATAGATAAGGAGGAGAGAAACTTACCTTTTCCCATGGAGGAGAGAGAGAGAAAAAGAGTGTGTGTGTGTGCGCAGGAGAGAGTGAGGGAGAAGGTGAGGGAGAGGGAGGGAGTAAGATGATAAAAGAAAAGGTTTCACTTAGGTCCCTCTACAATCACCTAGAACAATTAAACCCATTTTTCCCCACTATCAACTAAGACTCACTAACTCCACACTAACACAAATGATCAAGTAAAATTGCTAGTCATAAAAATATTACGAAATATAAAAATGCACACATAAATATTTAAATAAATAATAAATGAGCAAATAAACAAGTAAATAAATATTTACTACTGAGAAATAGAGGCGGGTTTTCGGGTCGTTACACTAAGTGATGATCATTTAGCATAGGAATGTTGTATTTAAACTTATAAAGTGTTTTAAACAAACTAGAATCAAAACAGTTCTATCCAGTTTTAATAGAATGTTCCGTTTCTGCTCTGAAACTGGAGTGTTCTTGACTGAACTCAAAGATCCCAAGGAACTACCTGTCCATCCGTACGGCTATGTTGGGAATAGGGGGAAAAATGTCTGTTTTGCCCTCTGATCCCCATTTTCTTAATAAACTGACCCTTTCAGTTAAGTTTTTCCAAACAAAACAAATAACAGAAACTTTTCCGTTAAATACACACACACACATGCACATTTTCATACTAACAAGGGAGACTCGGTTTTTCCGAGGCACTTTGGGTGAACCGCAAATATGTTCTTCCCAAAGTGTAACGTGACCTCCGAACTCACCTTCTCTAACCATTTTCATTTGTTTGGTGTAAAATTAACAAATGTGGCGACTCCATTTCCTTTTTCGTTAGGAAAGTTACCCGTGTTTGGCATTTCTTCCTCGTGCGAACTTTGCTTGTTTCGCCCCGAGGACGAGGATCCTTCAGTGGCGACTCCGCTGGGGAATAAAAGTGCTTGCAAACTTCTCTTTAGAAGCTTTGGAGGCACTTTTGTGTGGGTCAAACTCCCGTTTCCGTTAGTTGATCTTGTGCATATTTGGGTGTGTTTGCTGTTTCTGTTTGAACATTTTTAAGTGAATACGTTCTGGAAATGCAATGAACTGGAGCATGATGATCAGAAGTTGAGAAAACTGAGAAAAAATCTCAACCCTCTTGGTCTAGCCGTACGGCTACTTTGGTAAAGGGCCAGAATGTTGCAAATTAACAATTTTGTGCAGGGCAGCGACATTCTGAATTGCCTTCTGCTTCTGCTTGTCCAGGTTCCAAATTTACAGCCTTACTTGTGCACATTACCTTTATTCTTTTGGCCAAAACTTGGTTTTTAAAACTCGGTTATGCACGATCTTTTGTCAATAAAAATGATTTTCAAAATCACATTGTGCATAACCCTTTTTGTAAAAATTTCTTGAACTCTTCGCGTTGTGCACAACTTGCTTTGTACAAATGGTTTCAATGTAAAAATTGTTCTTTTGGCAAAATTTTTTATTCGAAAATTTTTTTTGGTTGTGCACAACTTGGCACAGATACAAGTTTTGGTCTTTGTTGGTATTCTTTGACTTATTGTGTATAAATTGCTTGCTCCATGCTTGTTCATACTTGTTCATATCTTTCCTATGCCATGCTCATCATGTTGAAAAACAAAATAAAAATCTCTATTTTGACTCAAAAAGGGAATATAGAATTGACTTCACACAACGCGCACTTGCCTTGCACGTTCCAAATACCCTTTAAACCGGGATGGATGCCAGATGCAGCTCGATTGGCGCTCTTGTTCCCTTCGAGCGCGCATGGGTCCATTCCACCTCCCCTTCCGAGCCGAGTCAACCACACATGTCCGTGACACACAAATACCGTGACTTTGGTTGGTTTTTGGTCTAGTTCACGTTTCCATTATCTTTAAGCATGTGTCCAAAGTCAATTGTGGCCAAGTTAATGCCCGGGTTACGACTCCTTAATGTAATGCAAGCGTGGGCTAACCTGTCTCTAACTCGTGTGTTAATGACGACCACAATTAACAAAGGTCATGTGCTAAAGATAGGGTAACACCGTGTTGTTAAGCCCTAATGAACGGGTCATGTTAATCATCCTTAAGCTCATGGTCGAGGATTGAGACACCTCATTCAAAATGGGGTCATGTCAGAATATCGGTGCAGCCTTCGGAACAGTCTCGATCCCGACTGGGGCTTAATCATGATTAGGATGACCCGCACATCGGGAACCTTGCGACGCACTAGACCTTAGGATCATTTCTTTTGGTCGGTGGAAGCCGCTTGCCCTATAGGACCCTCGCCCGGGATAGTCTGTCCTTTGGAGTGTGCAGTACAGGTGAAAAACGAGGGGTCTATAGACGTAGTGATGGCCTCCACTAATCCAGGACTTAGAATAGTTGTGAAAAAGAAGAGAAATATTTTCCAACCAATTAGGAATAAAGCGTGTTTTAAGTAAACATGAATGAAATAATCAATAAATAGGTTGGCATGTTGCATGAGCCCTAAACCTTTGCCCAAAATGAAACCCGAGCCTAAACCGAACCCTCCTCTCCCTCGCAGCTCGTAAGAAGTGGGTCAGAGTTCCGGGTCAACGTCTGTTCAGTGCCGACTCCGACAGTTCATTAGCAGTTTCACTTAGACTACTCCGAATGACTAGTCTGGCAGGAAGTAGTAGTAGGGGTTACAATGCGGTTGATCCGAATGGGCTTACTAAGGAAGAGTTGGTACAAGCTTTGGAGGCCGCCAGGGCCCGGGAAGAAATCACTAGGAAACAGCAAGAGGATACACAGAGACGGGTTGTAGAGGCCATGAGACAGAGAGGAGTGGCCGTGATATTTGAAAATGATGGGGGTTTCGTTCAAATCACAGACGAAGATGAAATTGAGAACATACCGCCTCGCGATTACAATAGGGTTCCCCCACCTCAAACCTACCCCAATGTGGTGACCTCACGTCCCACATATCAAACTGCCACTCAATCAAATGTGCCAGCCACCCAAGCTCCCTTTACCTTTCCGGGAGGTCCATCCTCATATTCCCGGGTTCAACTATATGGCTGCCGATCCCGATGGGTCAAGCCTTTCAGCCCCAGCCACTGCCCGGATTACCACCACCGACCCTGCCAATTGCATCACAAGGGGGCGCATTCCCATTCCACTACCCGCAGGCAGCCCGAACCTCCGAGGTACCCCCGCCGTATACCCCGGCGAATGACCAAGGGTATGGGTACATTTACACCCATGCGCCACCTCAAAGCCTTCCTCAGAATATACCATCCACACACTGTGCCTCCAACGGTGATGCCGGTTACAAACCCGGACCATGGGATCCATCAATTCTAGCCCACAAGTGAACCCTCAAATGGGGTGGCTGATCGAGAAGTTGAAACAGATGGAAGAAAAGTTCGATACTTTGAATGAAAAGAAAACCTCATCGGGGGTTACTGATCCCGACAAGATTGTGCCTCTTCCGCATAAGTTCAAAATGCCAGAAATAGACAAGTTTGATGGGACTGCTTGCCCACAAACTACCTCAACACCTACACTTTAGCAATGAGGGAAAAAGGTTGCACTGTACAGAAAATGAGTGATCACTTCCAATTATCCCTGAGAGGAAACGCTCTTAAGTGTTTCTTCAACCTCAAGGACGAATCACAAGTAAGTTGGGGTCGCATTCAGGAAGCATTCCTCACCAAATACCGATCCAACCTGGAGTGGGAAACCAACCGCACCGACTTGCAAAGCACTTTGCAAAAGGGCGATGAGCCGATCGGTTAGTTCTACAAGCGTTGGAACTGTAAACTTGGAGAAATCTCTAACCCGCCCACCGAGGATGAACAATTGGACATCTTCCAATCATGCTTAAAACCGCAGCTGCGTGCTCTGATCAGCCATCACTTTTATCACAATCTCTGGGCTATGGTAACCGCAGGGTCGAAGTTTGAGAAGGCTCTCAGTGAGCAATCCTCCACCCAGGGCAATAGCAATTCTTACCGATACCGACCTCCCACCACAGGTAAAGGGAAAGAAGTCTCAGGGGTCATCAACAACATCCAAGGGGAAGGTCCAAAGCAGGTCTCACCAAAGCCGGGTAACTCTGAAAAACGCCCCTTTGTGAGGTTTGAGGATTTTGGAATGGCCATTAGAAAAGTCTTTGAGGTATTAGTGAACCAAGGCGTCACGAGACCTTTAATCAACTTTCAGCCCAAAAATCCGAAAAGGTTCACAGATGAGAACAAATGGTGTTCTTTCCACCACTACCATGGGCATAACACCGATGATTGCTCCATAGTGCAACGCATTATCTTGGATTTGATTGCTAAAGGGAAACTCAAACACCCCAGGGGGCCAAACGTGGTTAATAACCCGTTCCCGAACAACGGAAGGGTCAACATGATCGAATTTGGCCAAAGCAGAGTGAACATGATTGAATTCGGGGAGCCGACAACGATAACTCTTTGGGAATTCAACACCCCTTTGATTGAAGTTGGGGAAAGATGGAAAGACATTTTGTGGGACTGCGTGCAAAAGGAAAAGATGGAATGTCCTCCTGACAACATGATGACTAGTGTGATGAGCGCAAAGGTTCATTGCCAAGAGGGCGAATTAAAGTGATTAAGCTCACCAAACACAAATTGACCTACGAAGATTGTGCGGAAGATATGGAAATGGCCATCAAACGTGCTTTGGGAAGCGTTGACCACGACCTGAACAGATGTTGCATTCCCTACGATGAGCACTATCATTTTATGGAAGTTGGTGACTCGTCAAGCGGTGAAAGAGTAATAAGAAGTGTGTGTTGTCATCACGAAACTGAAGCTATGGAGGCTGCAAGAACCCCGGGGGACTATGACTACGAAAGACACCTTGCCCAGATGAGAGAGGCGGTCCATTCCCTATCCCGTGAAGAGCTCCGAGCTTTGTGTGAAAGTGAGACGAAGTGTCGGTCCCCCGTACTCTCTTTAAACCCGTCTGCGGAAGGAGGAGAAAATTTCCCTACCTTAGATGACTTCCTGTCACTACCGCCACTCTTGCCGTCACCTCCATTTGAGGATGGGTCGATGCTCCCAGATCATTACTGATGTATGTTGACACTGGAAAAACTCTGCGAAACTGTAGGGATGGGGAAAGAACAAGGCGGCCACCCGGTTTCATTTGAAAAACTCCGTGAGTCTGTCTACACCACGCAAGGAATGGTTACTATAAATGAGCTGAGGAAAGAGGCGTGGCCTTACTCAACCAAGAACCCACCCATTCCTGTGGGAGAGCCAGCAAAGGATTGTGACCCCCCAGAAGTAAACGTCCTAACTCGTTCCGGACAGGTACACACTGAGAATCCTAAAAAACCACCGCCACCGGAACACCACTCGCCACCACCATTTTCTAAGTAAACAAGCACCCCAGATCTTGAAAGAGAGGATCATGTTCTCACCCAACTTAAAAATACACAGGCCAAGATCTCTCTGTGGTCCCTTCTCACTTCATCATACCCGCACAAGCTCAAGTTGGAGGAGCATTTGGCCCGGACCATGGTCCCCACCACGTCTACCCCCGAAGAAGCCATACAAATGATTGGAAGCATCCAATATGGGAATATAGTCACGTTCACCGACTTGGATTTGCCCAAGTCTGGGGCTAACCACAACAAGGCCTTGTACATCACAGTGCAGTTGGATGGGCACCGTCTCCCACAAGTATTGGTTGATAATGGCTCGGCTATGAACGTCCTTCCAGCTAAAATGATGGATTTACTCGGCCTCAAGACGACGGATCTGAGGCCCTCTTTGGTAACTGTCAAAGCATACGACTCCACAGCCCGGTCGGTCCTCGGGCTGGCGACTTTGAATTTATGGTTTGGGGAACAGAAAATGCCGACCGACTTCCAAGTACTTGACATCCCCATTTCCTTCACCGCCTTGCTAGGGCACCCTTGGCTACACAAAGTCAATGGGGTCGCCTCCACCCTACATCAATGTGTAAAATTTGTACAGGGAGGGAATTTGACTGTAATCTATGGGGATAACATCACTACAGAGGGGACCAACACTAATGGGATCCCCGTATTGGAAATCCAACATGAAGAGAGTGGTATAGTCTTGACCGGCTTCACAGGGATACCATCTGAGACCCACGTCCATTGCATGGACCTCACACTTACCAAGGACAAGATCCCTCCCGCCATGAAAATGATGCGCCTAATGCACTATCTCCCGGGGCTTAGTCTAGGAAGGAGGCTCCAAGGGACCCACAGGGTTATTGAAATCAAGGAGCAAAAGACGCTCCACGGTTTGGGGTACAAGCTGAGACCCGAGGATCTTGCAATGGACAAGAAGATGGCCCAAGAGAAAAGCCGAGCCAGGGCCCAAGGGATTCCTTACAAAGCTCCCAACCTCCGTCCCTACGCTTTTGACATAAGCCACTACTTCATTAAGGGGGAACGAAAACCGAGACCTCAGAGGAAAAGGAGGCAATGGTGACCAACTGGGACCGACTGCAAGAAGACCTTAAAAGGTTTCAAGGAAAGGCCGTAAACCCTATCAGGAGAGCATTCCTTGACACGCCCGGGGCCCCCATAGGGCACGAGCATATTTCTAAAGAAGTGCCCGAGGTGATAAAACAGTTTGAGGTTTTGTCTGTGGAAGGAGGCAACCAAGAGGAAGAACCCACTTAGGGCCAGTATGACAAATATGAGATCGAAAAGAAGCCTACTGGGAAGGCAAAGGAAAAGGTCGAAGAAAACGAGTGGGATGGGACAGTGATGCAAGAACTGTTTGAGGAAGACATGGTTCTACCCAGCCTAGTTGATCATGGAAAGGGAATGGTTACTGCAATAGGAGACGGGTCAATGGGAAGCTTCGACCCTCGCACCTTGGTTGTACCCACTAACATGCCCCTAAAGAATTGGGCTACTCTTTCTGGGCCGGTAGCTAGCAACGAGGAAATGGCCACAATGTTTGGATTGGTTCCTCGACCCTTTGAGTCTAGTGTTATAGGGTCCAATGTAATCGAGTCTCCCCAGTCCCTCCTCTTTGAATTTTAGTCATTCTCGTCCGAGGGCCTCACGCCCGAAGACTATGGGCTCATAGCCAATGTTGTATTTATGATTGCATTAAATAAAATGATGGACCTTTCTGAGTATCCCCTCATTGCCAACATATTAGATGATAAATTAACTAATAACTTGAAAATGGTTAATAATGAATCAACTAATAAAGTAGACACACTAAACGAACAATACATTAAAAAATTCACGAAGCAGGTCGCCGATCAAGAGGAAAACCGTGCCCAAGCTGCCGAAGAGGTTTTGACCAAAGTGAATCTGGGTACCGAGGAAGAACCAAGAGAGACATAAGTAGGTGGTTACTTCAAAGGGGATGAGAGGGAGGCCTTGATTGAATTACTCAGAGAGTATGTGGATGTGTTCGCCTGGTCTTACAAAGACATGCCGGGGTTGGATGCCTCGATCATGGAGCATAAGATCCCCTTGGATCCGGAAGTAAAACCAGTCAAGCAAAAGCTCCGACGAATCAAATCTGAGTGGTCCCTGTAGGTAAAAGAGGAGATAGAGAAGTTACTTAGAGTTGGCTTTATACGGGTTATAGAATACCCCTCATGGCTCTCTAACATAGTCACTGTAACAAAAGCCAACGGGAAGGTCCGATGTTGTGTCGATTTCAGAGACCTCAACAACGCAAGTCCCAAGGATGATTTTCCTCTCCCAAACATTGATATGTTGGTGGATACGACCTCTAGTTTCGAGGTAAAATCCTTTGTGGATGGTTTCGCCGGATACAATCAGATTAAAATGGCTGAGGAAGACCAAGAAAAGACTGCCTTCACCACCCCATGGGGAACTTTCTGTTAAACGGTGATGCCTTTTGGACTAAGAAATGCCGGGGCTACTTACTAAAGAGCGGCAACAGCACTATTCCATGACGTGATTCACAAAGAAATAGAGGTGTACATTGACGACATGATCATACACTCTAAAGGAACTGACGGCCAACATTTGATTGACTTGAGGAAGTTCTTCGACCGATTGAGGAAACACTCCATGAGGCTTAATCCGGCAAAATGCACCTTCGGAGTCTACCGGGAAAGGTTTTAGGGTACGTAGTTACCGAACGAGGTATTGAGATCGATCCGCAAAAGGTCAAAGCAATCGTAGAAATCAGACCTTCCCGCACCCAAACAGAAGTAAAAGCATTCATGGGGCGACTGCAATACATCAGCCGCTTCATCAATCAGCTCACTCCGACCTGTGAACCCATCTTCAAATTACTGAAGAAAAATGCCGAGGTTGAATGGAATGAGGAATGTCAAAAGGCCTTCGACAAGATCAAAGCTTATCTTATCCATCCAACGATTCTCCACCCACCACACAGGGAAAAGCCACTCTTGCTTTACTTGACGGTAACAGATACTTCGATAGGAGCTATGTTGGCCCAAGAGAAGAAAGAATCCAAGGTGGAAAATGCCATTTACTTTGTGAGTCGGAAGCTACAGGGAAGTGAGCTCAACTACTCCGCAATAGAAAAGACTTGCGCCTGACTGGTATGGGTTGTGAGAAAGTTAAAACACTACATGCACATCCACCCGATATAGTTGATCTCAAAGATTGACCCCATCAAATGCTTGCTGGAAAATCCGTCCTTATCAATGAGGCTTGCCAAATGGTCTTTCTTTCTAGCCGAATATGACATTAGTTACGTGTCGAGAAAGGTAGTTAAGGGAAGGGTTATGGCCGAATACTTAGCGGATTTCCCCAATAACGAAGAGGGGGAGCCTGAACCATAGTTCTCGGATGAAGGGATTTTTACCCTTGAGGAGGAAAACAAATGGCAATTGTTTTTTTATGGAGCCGCAAACAAAAGAGGAAACAACATCGGTATGCTTCTGGTTGTTCCCAAGGACGAGCATACGCCCATCGCCATTAAATTAAATTTTGAGGTGACCAACAACGCAGGCGAGTATGAGGCATGCACAGTGGGCCTGGAAGCTACTTTGGAAAGGAATGTGAAAGAATTGGAGGTGTACGGGGTCTCAGCCTTGATCATCAACCAAGTTTCGAACAAATGGAAAACGTTTGATCCGGGGCTGCAAAAGTACCACGCCCACATGGAAGAACTCATGACACGGTTCAAAATATAAAAAGAACATTGGCTGTCCCTGACGTAAGCCCAGTTAAAAATTATTCGGCTGACCAAAAGAGAGTCAAGCCCTGACTTTGACTGATTGAGAGTCAAATTGAATGTCCAAGAAAATTGGCCGTCCCTGACGTAAGGCCAGTTAAAAATTATTTGATTGACCAAAAGAGAGTCAAATCCCGACTTCGACCAAGTGAGTGTCGAGAAAATCCCTTCGGCTGACCAAAAGAGAGTCAAGCCCCGACTTTGACTCATTGAGAGTCAAATTGAATGTCCAACAAAATTGGCCGTCCCTGACGTAAGCCCAGTTAAAAATTATTTGATTGACCAAAAGAGAGTAAAATCCCGACTTCGACCAAGTGAGTGTCAAGAAAATCCCTTCGGCTGACCAAAAGAGAGTCAAGCCCCGACTTTGACTCATTGAGAGTCAAATTGAATGTCCAAGAAAATTGGTTGTCCCTGACGTAAGCCCAGTTAAAAATTATTTGATTGACCAAAAGAGAGTCAAATCCTGACTTCGACCAAGTGAGTGTCGAGAAAATCCCTTCGGCTGACCAAAAGAGAGTCAAGCCCCGACTTTGTCTCATTGAGAGTCAAATTGAATGCCCAAGAAAATTGGTCGTCCCTGACGTAAGCCCAGCAGAGATAAAAATTAGGTCCCCCGAGCGACTATTGTGAGATGAAGATTAGGTCCCCCGAGCGACCGTCTTGAAAAAAGTATTAGGTCCCTCGAGCGACCGTTGTGAGATAAAAATTAGGTCCCCCGAGCGACCGTTGTGAGATAAAATTAGGTCCCCTGAGCGACCATTGTGAGATGAAGATTAGGTCCCCCGAGCGACCGTCTTGAAAAAAGTATTAGGTTCCCCGAGCAACCATTGTGAGATAAAGATTAGGTCCCCCGAGCGACCGTCTTGAAAAAAGTATTAGATCCCCCGAGCGACCATTGTGAGATGAAGATTAGGTCCATCTTGAGATAAGAGTTAGGTCCCCCGAGCGACCGTTGTGAGATAAAAATTAGGTCCCCCGAGCGACCATCTTGAGATAAAAATTAGGTCCCCCGAGCGACCGTTTTGAAATTAGAGTTAGGTCCTTCGAGTGGCCCCATGTGAAGCAAAGTCTAGGTCGCCTGGATGGCCCATCTTGAGAAAAAACATAGAATGAGAAGGGCGGTCCTTGACGTAAGCCCATGTTGACCCGATTGACCAATAGAGTGTCAAACCCCAACTTTGACCAAGTGAGATTCAAATCCATTGTTCTCTCGGCAGTCAAAGTTGATGTAAGACCAGTCTTGTAGTCAACCCTCTCCCATAGAGCCAGGATTGACTGAATCCTGGACCTTCACCTCTGACCAAATGAGTGTCACGCCCGAACCTTCTCCTCTGACCAAATGAGTGTCACGCCCAAACCTTGCCTCTGACCAAATGAGTGTCACGCCCGAAACTTGCCTCTGACCGAATGAGTATCACGCTCGAAACTTGCCTCTGACCAAATGAGTGTCACACCCAAACCTTGCCTCTGACCAAATGAGTGTCACGCCCAAACCTTGCCTTTGACCAAATAAGTGTCACGCCCGAACCTTCGCCTCTGACCAAATGAGTGTCACGCCCAAATCTTGCCTCTGACCAAATAAGTGTCACGCCCGAACCTTCGCCTCTGACCAAATGAGTGTCACGCCCGAAACTTGCCTCTGACCAAATAAATGTCACGCCTGAACCTTCGCCTCTGACCGAATGAGTGTCACGACCGAAACTTGCCTCTGACCAAATGAGTGTCACGCCCGAACCCTCCCCTCTGACCGAATGAGTGTCATGCCCGAAACTTGCCTCTGACAAAATGAGTGTCACGCCCGAACCTTTGCCTCTGACCAAATAAGTGTCACATCCGAAACTTGCCTCTGACCGAATGAGTGTCACGCCCGAAACTTGCCTCTGACCAAATGAGTGTCAAGCCCAAACCTTGCCTCTGACCAAATGAGTGTCACGCCCGAGTCCTTGCCTCTGACCAAATGAGTGTCTCGCCCAAAATTTGCCTCTGACCAAATGAGTGTCATGTCCAAACCTTCGCCTCTGACCAAATGAGTGTCACGCCAAATGAGTGTCACGCCCAAACCTTCCCTCTGACCAAATGAGTGTCACACCCGAGTCCTTGCCTCTCACCAAATGAATGTCACGCCCAAACCTTGCCTCTGACTAAATGATTGTCACGCCCGAAACTTTGGCTGACCAAATGAGTGTCACGCCCGAACCTTTGCCTCTGACCGAATGAGTGTCATGCCCGAGTTTCCCACCCGACCTCGACGGTCGTCTATAGGTTTGAGTAGCCTCAAAATCTCTCACCCCTCTTTCGAACTACAATAGGCTTGATTCCCTTGAATAGGGATACGTAGGAATCCTATACCTCTAGGTCCAACCATAGAACAAATCGGCTATGCCGTCCTCCCATCAGATTGGGATGCTTGTTTTATCGACAACCCAGCTTTCTTCAAAAGCGACGTTGCCGAGGGGCTCTGTAAGTACCCCAATCTGAAATTGACCTACTTTAGAGGAATTCTTGGTACCATTTAGGGATAAAACCAATGGGCCAGGACCTCACTAGGATAAACCTGATATTCCAGGACTGAACTAGAATTAAACTTGGAAAAATCCAGAAGCTCGCCAAGTCGAGTCGTACGGATGGTTTGGGCACATGAGGTCCCTAGCCGTATGGCTACTTTGGGTACCCTCAGCCTCTATAAATTGAACCCCATGCTGATCATTTCAGGGGGGGGGAGAAATAACATAAGAAAGATTACTCTGTCAAAATCACTCCAGTAGTGTGAGAGAAGAGTTAAACAAAGAGTGAAAGAGAGAAAGGAAGATTGGCTAAACCAAAATAAGTAAAGCCACCTTCTCCCCCCTCCCTTCTCTTCATCTATAACTCTATTTTCTCTTTAATCTTTGTTTAAGTTTATGTTAATCTTTATATTACTTGCAAGACTTGTCCATTCAACCAACTTTACATTACTTGTAAGACTTGTCCATTCAAGCAACTTTACATTTATGCAATACTTGTCCATTCAAGCAAATATACATATATTACTCTATATTTCTCTTGTCAAATCCATGGGATGAACCAAGGTTCCCTCCATACCTTGTGTGGAAGAGGTTCAAACCTAGATGATCATGGCTTGTTGATTGTCATTTACATTCTTGTCTAGTTAAAATGATGCTTTTGTTGGCAATAATGATCATTGGGGTTACAAGGATTTCTTATGATCACACCCAAATACTTGTTTTGGGGACTAAGTGATGATCATTTAGCATAGGAATGTTGTATTTAAACTTATAAAGTGTTTTAAACAAACTAGAATCAAAACAGTTCTGTCTAGTTTCAACAGAATGTTCTGTTTCTGCTCTGAAAGTGGACTGTTCTTGACTGAACTGAAAGATCCCAGGTAACTACATGTCCATCCGTACGGCTATGTTGGGAACAGGGGGCAAAATGTCTGTTTTGCCCTCTGATCCCCATTTTCTTAATAAACTAACCCTTTCAGTTAAGTTTTTCCAAACAAAACCAATAACAGAAACTTTTCCGTTAAATACACACACACACATGCACATTTTCAAACTAACAAGGGAGACTCGGTTTTTCTGAGGCACTTTGGGTAAAGTGTAACGTGACCTCCGAACTCACCTTCTCAAACCATTTTCATTTGTTTGGTGTAAAATTAACAAATGTGGCGACTCCGTTTCTTTTTTCGTTAGGAAAGTTACCCCTGTTTGGCATTTCTTCCTCATGCAAACTTTGCTTGTTTCGCCCCGAGGGATGGGATCCTTACACCGGGCGGAGTGGGTGTTTAAGTACTTTCCACTCCGTAACCTAACCCCCAAAGCCGTCTCTCCCGAATCTCTGGTTTTGTATATAAAATTAGGCTATATTAGGTTTTTCTTATGTTCCTTTAAAAACATATGTGGCGACTCTAATCTTTAAAACCAAATAGACATCCTAGGATAATTCACCACTCTAGCCAAGCCGTGGCTCTCCCCGAGGTATCTACAGATACAAATTAAACTTATGGGTACTTGTTGGTGAACAAGTACTGGACTTGACCTACTATGAGATTTATGGCATGGTCAAATGTAATAATTAAATCTCATTTATTTATATCATTGGAATCCTTAGACATGAGATTATCATCGTCTTCCACATGATGAACGTTGTGTTTGACGTACTCAAACGCTACCCTTAACCAGGTGGTTATAAAGGCTACGATTGGCACAATCAGATTATTGTAGGGAAGAATGATAAGTCAATATGGGATCTTGTCCCTCTTTGTCTCAAAAGAGAGATATCTTCTTGTCCCCTCGAGAGTGATATTGATGATAGTATACGGCCATACCCAAAATGAATTGAAGTGTTCAATGTCATTTGCTCATATCAATCTACTCAGGATCGAGAAAGCATTGAACACTTATGATTTATAGGTTTGACCTTGGTCGGACTCATTGCCAACTTAATATAATCTTATGGGGTCACACACAAAAGAAAGAATTAAATAAAAGGCTAAAATTAAGTTTCTGGTGGTGCTCGGTGTAGCTACCCCGGGAAAAGCCCACTGCTTGGCTAGAGCGGTGGAAGGATCCTAGGATGTCTAATTGATTTTAATTGATAGAGTCACCACCTATGTTATTAAGGGAACATAAGAAAAACCTAAGAATGGCCTAATTTATGTTACGAAAACAAAGATTCGGGAAGAGAAGGGTTTGGAGGTTAGGTGACGGAATGAGAAGTACTTAAACAGCCATTCCGCCCGGCTTAAGACGGTCTTGCTACTATTGGTGTACTAATGCTAAATGTCCTTCTTTTAATTATACTAATTTGTGCTAACAATTGCAAGGGAAAGAAAAGGGAAATTATTTATATTGATTTATGCTTAAAGATTACATGTCAAACAATTACATTAAGAAATGAATAGTAAATTAAAATGGAGTCTAGAATGTTGGAATATAACTTTGACCAAACTTCAATAGTGAAATGGCCCTTTGGTTATGTTCCTTTTAATGGGGGTTGCTGTAGATACCCCGAGGAACCGCGGCTTGGCTAGAGCGCGTGAATTAACCTAGGACGTCTACTTGGTTTTATGTTTTAGAGTCGCCACCCACGTTTTTAGAGGAATGCGAGAAAACCTAAGAGAATAGCCTTTTTGTACGAAAACCAGAGATTCAGGAGAGTAGGGTTCGGGGGTTAGGTGACGGAGTGGGAAGTACTTAAACACCCACTCCGCCCCGCTTACACGGGTCTTGCTACAATTGGTGTTCTAGTGCTAAATGTCCTTCAATTTATTAATATAATAAAAGTGCTAATGATTACAATGAAAAGAAAGGGGAAATTAAAAGAGAAATGATTTTATTAATTTAATGCTAAAGATTACATGTTTAATTATTGTTAAACAATTATATTAAAGAATGAAAAGTAAATTAAAATGGAGTTTGAAATGTTGGAATGTAACCTTGGCCAAACTTCAATAGTGAAGTGGCCTTTTGGTTGTATTCTCTTTTATGGAGATTGCATACTAGTAAGACACAAATAAAAGAGAAGGAGAAAACTTGTACCTTTAGAAAAGATAACTTGAAACCTCGACTTGAAAGTGTTGTTGTTGTAGTGAAATGGTTGTGTAGAAATTTGTGTAGAGTTTTGTTGTGTTAAACTCTTGTTGGGAGAACTCTTGTAAAGAGAATTCTTGGGAGAATTGTGTATAGTGTATTTGTGTAGAGATTTCAAGTCAAAAGAGAAGGTCTTTTCTAAGGTAGAAGAAGGTGGTTTTTAGAGGTAAAAAGGAGAGGGAAATGTTGGAGGGAAAAGATGATCATCCATGTGAAATGGAATTGACCAATCAAAAATAACATAAATAAAATAATAAATAAAAGAGAATAAAAGAAATAAAGATAAAATCATTTGTTTTTGGGAAAAAGCTAGAATAAAGGATTTGGGAGTTACAAAATAAAGGGGGATGAATGTGGATGTAAAAAGAGTGTTTTTTGTGATCAAGAAAGGGTGTTGTAAATAAGAAAAGGGAGGGGAAAATAGTGCAATCCGTTACTGCCATATCGGGAGGCGCTCGCTTCCGACTTTTGGGGCGAGAGGCGCGCGTGGGCCGTGGACAGTATCGGAGGCGCCCACGTCTGAGAAAGATAGAATGACTCTAAAATTAATTATGTTATGCAGTTTAGTCCAAAACTAACGGAACCAGTTAGGAACTTAACTGAAGTAACAGAAATTAACAAAAACAAGTTAAATAAAAATACTATGTATGAAATCGGGGTGAGAGGTCCAAGGCAGGGTGTCTACAGAGCCCCTCGGCGACATGGATTGCAAAGCAAAATGCGTCAACGAAACAAAGACAACCGCCGAGGACATCGACAATGTCGCGACCCCGACCCCGCGGGCCCGGAGTACGCGAACTTGACGTCGACTTACACAATAAACTCTAAAATAATAAAGATAAAATTTTCCTTTTATACCAAAAGATGATAACACAAAGTTTGAAATCCAACTATAACAACAAAAATAAAACTAGTATAAACTCCATAAGCTTATACGCCAAAGTTATAAAATATACAAATCCTAATGACGTCAATGTTTGGTACAAATATCCCAAAAATGTTACACATTTATATTATGTAAACCCACCAATATCAACCTGCCCCAAAAGCTCGAACCCACTCGACGTCCTCCTCGCGATCAACGAGTCTAATCCTTTCCTCCTGGGGGGGGGGTGTTAAGGAAAAACAAAAATAAAAGAAAGGGGGTGAGATAAATCTCAATAAGTCACTAATGCAACTACATGACATGCTATGATGCAATAATACATAATAAATCACATAGCACATAGCAATTATCATTTAACAGATAGCAGCGGAAATAAACAATTAACAAAGGATATTAGCCAAGGTTTCCCAACTGATATAACCAAATAAAGGTCGCTGCGCAGCTTCAATAATCAACAATCAACATCTTCATAGTATCATGAAAGCTTGAAGAGAAAACCCCCGGTACCGGAAACAATAACCAAGTAACGTGCCACAAAGGGCGGGAGCCATGCCACAAAGTCATGCTCTAAAACGTGTAGCTAGAATACTCACAAAAGGATCCAAGGCCAATCTGGATGAGGAAACAAGGACCAATGGGCGATGCTATACTGGACTTGGCTTGAGCCATTATAGCATTATCCATTGCCTGACTCGAACACAAATAACCAGCTGGACTTTCAAATAAATGCTAAGTAATAAATACTAGCTTAGATAAACCACTAATGATTCCTAAGTAGGGAACCATTCCAAATAAATCATCACAAAGGTAAACCAATCCAAACAACTCATCAAAGGTGTCCAACATTCTCAAAACGATATTTAATTAAATTCCATAACATATATATTCACAAAGGAATCAATTCCAATTTATAAGGTGTTCCACGATGTTAACTTAAGTTGATTAGAGTAAATAATCTTAAACTAGTGAAGCAACCTATTTAAACAACCAAAGAGAAGATTTTCCAAAAAACAGGGGCGGGCGGGCGCTCTAAGGGGGTCAGGCGGGCGCTCATTCCAACAGAAGGTTGGCAACGAGAAAAGGGGCGGGTAGGCGGGCGCCTGGCTCAAGGCGGGCGGGCGCCTGGTCTGTCTTCATGCCGGGAAATAGAGCTGGGTTTCACCATTTTCGAACCCAAAACCAAATTTATCACAATCAACACTCCCAACTTGATCCCCAAAGTACCCAAACAACATCTAAATTAAAGGGGACCTAAATAACACCATTTATCAACCAAAACCAAGATCAAATCACAATATTCATAACATTCACCATTTTTATCAAAAACCCAAATAAATTCCAAATAAATTCCAAACTCAATAAAACATCAAATATAACAACTTAAGCATTATATAAACATGATATGAACATTTTAGCATAAAAATGGGGGAAAAGCAACTTACCCGGATTTCTCAAAGATGACGGAATTCAAATATTTTTGGTTCTACGCGATCCTATCGACGATCTAAACACAATTGATAAGATGAGCAATAAGAAAAGATGAGAGGAAGAGGAAGAAAATGAAGAGAGAAGGGAGAGGAAAACTTACCCTTTTTCACAACTATGGAGAGAGAGAGAGATTGAGTGTGTGCTGGGAAAAAATGAGGGAGAGGGTGAGGGAGAAGAGGGGAGTAGGGAGGGGGTAGGAGAAAGATTATTTAAAAACTTACACTTAGGCCCCTTCTCATCTACTAACACAAACCAATTTCCCCACTAACAACTAAGACCCAATTAAAATGCTAGACATAGCTTATAATAACACATAAAATGCACACATAAATTATTAATTAAATAATAATTCAAATAAGTAATTAAGCCATAAACAAATAATTAAATATTTATTATTAGAAAATAGAGACGGGTTTTCGGGTCGTGACATTCACTCCCCCTTAAAGAAAATTCGACCCGAATTTAACGAGACTTACCCGAATTAAAAAGCCACGGATATTTCTTCTCTATCTCATCTCGAAGCTCCCACGTCGATTCCTCAACATCATGATTCTTCCAAACGACTCTTACCAACGCAATGCTCTTGTTCCTCAACTCTTGGACTTTGGCATCAAGATCCGAATCGGTCGCTCCTCGCAGGTCATGTCAGGCTCTATATCCTCCGGTACCCTCGGTAACACGTGAGATGGATCATGAACATACTTCCGAAGCATAGAAACGTGAAAAACATTATGCAACCGGTCTAGAGATGGTGGTAACGCAAGACGGTATGCAAGAAGTCCCACTTTCCCCAAAATCTCAAATGGACCTATAAACCTCGGAGCCAATTTTCCTTTCTTCCCGAACCTTCGAATACCCACCTTCGGAGATACTTTCAAGAACACAAAATCACCGGTCTGAAAACTAAGATCTCGCCTTCGGTTATCTGCATAGCTCTTCTGTCGACTCTGGGCTATTTTCAATCGATCCCGGATAACTCTAACTTTCTCAACTGAATCCTGAAGCAAATCAATACCCACGATCTTCGCTTCACTGACCTCATCCCAACAGATAGGCGATCTACATTTTCTCCCATATAAGGCCTCATACGGTGCCATCTGAATACTCGACTGATAACTATTGTTGTAAGAGAATCCCACTAATGGTAAATGTCTATCCCAAGAATCGAAAAAGTCTATCGAACAAGCTCGCAGCATATCCTCCAAAATCTGAATGGTCCTCTCGGATTGACAGTCGGTCTGGGGGTGAAAAGCTGTGCTGAATCGCAAATCTGTACCCAAAGCTTCCTGAAACGCCTTCCAGAATCTAGAAGTAAACCTCGGGTCTCGATCTGACACAATACTAACCGGAACCCCATGCAATCTCACAATCTCATCAATGTAAAGGGTCACAAGTTTCTCCATCGAGTATATAATGTCAATAGGCAAGAAATGTGCACTCTTGGTCAATCTATCCACGATCACCCAAACACTGTCAAACTTCCTACGGGTACGAGGTAGTCCCGTAACGAAATCCATAGTCACATGCTCCCATTTCCACTCCGGAATCTCTAACGGCTGAAGTAGTCCTGCGGGTCTCTAATGCTCGGCTTTGACCTGCTGACAAGTTAAACATTTCGAAACATACTCGGCTATTTCCCTCTTCATGTTGTTCCACCAAAAGTGTTGTTTCAAATTTTGATACATCTTCGTACTACCCGGATGAATAGTATATCTCGATTTGTGACCCTCATCCAAAACTTGCCTCTTTATTCCACCAACATCGGGTACGCACAAGCGACCACGGAAAGTCAACACTCCATTAGAACTCATAGAAAAATCCTCGAAGTTATTTTCCTTCATTTTACCCATTACTTTCACTAACTCGGGATCTTCTTTTTGAGCTTCCTTTATTATTTGAATTAGGGTCGGAGATACCCTGATATTCGCAAAAATAGCCCCATGTCTCGATTCACGAGGACACCAATCTCGAACATCCTCAAGCATTTTCCACTCTCGAACCATCATCGAGGCCACATAAGACTTTCTACTAATCGCATCAGCTACTACATTTGCTTTCCCCGGATGATAAGAAATCGTACAATCATAGTCCTTTAAAAGTTCCATCCATTGACGCTGTCGGTTATTAAGTTCCTTCTGCGAGAAAAGATACTTTAAACTCTTGTGATCCGTGAAAATCTCAAACTTTGCCACGTAAAGATAGTGCTTCCACTTATGAAGAGCAAATACAATAGCCGCTAACTCCATGTCATGAGTAGGGTAATTTTGTTCACTAGGGGTCAACTTCCTCGAAGCATACGCAATTACTTTCCCATTCTGCATCAAAACACAACCCAAACCCTCTTTCGAAGCATCACTGTAAATCACTAAGTCGTCATTTCCATTTGGTAACGCAAGGATAGGAGCCGTAGTTAATCTCTTCTTTAATTCATCAAAGCTACTTTGCCATTTTTCACTCCACACAAACGGTACATCCTTCCGGGTCAACTGAGTCATCGGAGTAGCAATCCTCGAAAACCCTTCTATAAACCTTCTGTAATACCCGGCTAAACCAAGAAAACTTCTGATTTCGGTCACTGTCTCGGGTCTCTTCCAATCCACTATGGCTTCTATCTTTGAAGGATCCACAGAAATCCCATCTTTAGAAATAACATGACCCAGAAATGAAACCTTCTCGAGCCAAAATTCGCATTTACTAAACTTCGCAAACAACTGCTCCCTCGCAAGAATGGATAAAACTGTCCTCAAGTGTTGCTCGTGCTCCTCTCGAGATTTAGAGTAAACAAGAATGTCGTCGATGAAGACCACCACGAACGAATCAAGATAAGGATGGAAAACCCGGTTCATCAAATCCATAAATACAGCAGGCGCGTTAGTCAACCCAAACGTCATAACCAAGAACTCGTAATGACCATAACGAGTGCGAAAGGCAGTCTTCGGAATATCCTCAGATCGAATCTTCAACTGATGGTACCCACTCCTCAAATCAAGTTTAGAAAACACCACGGACCCTTGAAGCTGATCAAATAAATCATCAATGTGAGGTAGAGGATACTTGTTCTTCACTGTAACCTGATTCAACTTTCGGTAATCAATACACAATCTCAAAGAACCGTCTTTCTTCCGCACAAACAAAATCGGTGCTCCCCACGGAGAAACACTAGGGCGGATAAACCCTCGATCAAGCAACTCTTGCAACTGAACCTTTAGTTCCTTCAACTCTGCGGGAGCCAACCTATACGGTGCCTTTGAAATCGGAGCTGTACCCGGCAAAAGATCTATACAAAATTCTATCTCACGATCGGGAGGCATATTATATTCAGAAGAGAAAACATCGAGAAATTCTCTAACTACCCGAACACTCTCCAAACTAGAGGATTCTTTCCTAGTATCAAGCACACTAGCCAAGTACCCCTCGCAACCACGGTGTAGCAATCTCCTAGCTTTTACATAGGAAATGATACGAATATTTCTACCCAAAGGCATAGCCTCAAAAACAAATTTAGGCACATCAGGGATAGAAAAATTAACGACCTTTCTACGACAGTCAACAGAAGCATGAAACTTGCTCAACCAATCCATACCCAAAATGACATCAAAATCTTGAATAGGAAGGACTACCAAGTCCGCACATAAGACATAACCACATATAAGCACATCACAAGCACGAAATAATCTATCGGTCACCAAACACTCTCCTATAGGGGTCGACACCTCTAGCACATAAGGTAAAGACTCAAATGCAGCATTTAGCAAGGAATCAAATTGCACATATATGTAAGAATGAGATGATCCTGGATCTACTAACGCACGGGCGCTCACATTAGCCACATAAACAATACCTCCAATAACAGAAGGATCATCGGTAGCTTGTTGTTGATTCATGGAAAATACCCTTCCTTGGACCTTGGGCTTTCCCGCACATCTCTTTTCTGACCCTGTGGAGCACCAGCTCCTACCCCAGTCGGTTGACCTCTGAGTCTCGGGCAATCCTTCATAAAATGCCCCAACTGCCCACAGTTAATACATTTCCCCTGTTTCTTCCAACACTGGTCCTCCGAGTGTCCTCCCCTTTGGCAATATGAACAGAGTCTCCTATTTTGGTTCCCTTGGTTCCCGGCAATAGTGCTCGGGTTCCTTGGGATCGGTTGCCCTCAGGACTGAGATTGTCCCCCAAAATTACCTCGGTTATCTGAACGGGATTGTGGCGTGCTCTGCCCTCCTTGCTTGCTAGTGTTAGTTACCTCGACCTTCTTCTTATACTCCCCTATATCTTGCTCGATCAAGTAGGCTCGATCCACCGCATCCTGATAAGTTTGAATCCTCTGTGCTATAAGCTGAGTACGGATGGAAGTCTTCAAACCCCGGATGAATCTCATAACTTTCTGTTCTTCGGTCCTCAAAAGATAGTCACAATACCGGGCTAATTCTGTGAACTTAGCCGAGTACTGAGCTATAGACAAAAAACCTTGCTCCAAGTTGAGAAGCTCGATCTCCTTTCGGTTTTGATCTACTACCGGAATGAAATTCTCTTTGAACTTCCGCACAAACAATTCCCATGCATACACTGTATGGGTATCATCCCAACTCGCCTTAACTCCTTTCCACCAATGCTCGGCGGCCCCAATCAATTTATAAGCCGCAAACCAGACCCTATCCTCGTCCGTGCACCCAAACACATCATAAATTTTCTCCATAGACTCAACCCATAGTTCGGCCTTCTTCACATCGGGCTCACCATCGAACTCTGCCGGTTTCAGTTTCAAGAATTGCTCCAAACCATATCGGGGTAGTGGTGCTTTCTCTACTCTCAGTCCTTGGTCATGAATTGCCTTCATGGCCGCCTCAAACATGCCTTGGAACATAGCACGGTTCTCTTCCCGAAGATAATTCTGATTCTGAGCCCCACTAGAACCTTCACCTGTTCTTCTTCTAGCCATTGAGAACAATTACCTGCATAAAACATCAACCGTTACTCACTCCGAACACAACTACCCTCCTAGGTCATACTAGTCCACCTAGACTTATACTTAGAGCTAAACCATGGCTCTGATACCAACTGTCGCGACCCCGACCCCGCGGGCCCGGAGTACGCGAACTGGACGTCGACTTACACAATAAACTCTAAAATAATGAAGATAAAATTTTCCTTTTATACCAAAAGATGATAACACAAAGTTTGAAATCCAACTAGAACAACAAAAATAAAACTAGTATAAACTCCATAAGCTTATACGCCAAAGTTATAAAATATACAAATCCTAATGACGTCAATGTTTGGTACAAATATCCCAAAAGGTTACACATTTATATAATGTAAACCCACCAATATCAACCTGCCCCAAAAGCTCGAACCCACTCGACGTCCTCCTCGCGATCAACGAGTCTAATCCTTTCCTCCTGGGGGGGGGGTTAAGGAAAAACAAAGATAAAAGAAAGGGGGTGAGATAAATCTCAATAAGTCACTAATGCAACTACATGACATGCTATGATGCAATAATACATAATAAATCACATAGCACATAACAATTATCATTTAACAGATAGCAGCGGAAATAAACAATTAACAAAGGATATTAGCCAAGGTTTCCCAACTGATATAACCAAATAAAGGTCACTGCGCAGATTCAATAATCAACAATCAACATCTTCATTGTAGCATGAAAGCTTGAAGAGAAAACCCCCGGTACCGGAACCAATAACCAAGTAACGTGCCACAAAGGGCGGGATCCATGCCATAAAGTCATGCTCCAAAACGTGTAGCTAGAATACTCACAAAAGGAGCTAGCTCATCCCATCCAAGGCCAATCTGGATGAGGAAACAAGGACCAATGGGCGATGCTATACTGGACTTGGCTTGAGCCATTATAGCATTATCCATTGCCTGACTCTAATACAAATAACCAGCTGGACTTTCAAATAAATGCTAGGTAATAAATACTAGCTTAGATAAACCACTAATGATTCCAAAGTAGGGAACCATTCCAAATAAATCATCACAAAGGTAAACCAATCCAAACAACTCATCAAAGGTGTCCAACATTCTCAAAACGATATTTAATTAAATTCCATAACATATATATTCACAAAGGAATCAATTCCATTTTATAAGGTGTTCCATGATGTTAACTTAAGTTGATTAGAGTAAATAATCTTAAACTAGTGAAGCAACCTATTTTAAACAATCAAAGAGAAGATTTTCCAGAAACAGGGGCGGGCGGGCGCTCGAAGGGGGTCAGGCGGGCGCTCATTCCAACAGAAGGTTGGCAACGGGAAAAGGGGCGGGTAGGCGGGCGCCTGGCTCAAGGCGGGCGGGCGCCTGGTCTGTCTTCATGCCGGGAAATAGAGATGGGTTTCACCATTTTCGAACCCAAAACCAAATTTCTCACAATCAACACTCCCAACTTGATCCCGAAAGTACCCAAACAACGTCTAACTTAAAGGGGACCTAAATAACACCATTTATCAACCAAAACCAAGAACAAATCACAATATTCATAACATTCACCATTTTTATCAAAAACCCAAATAAATTCCAAATAAATTCCAAACTCAATAAAACATCAAATATAACAACTTAAGCATTATATAAACATGATATGAACATTTTAGCATAAAAATGGGGGAAAAGCAACTTACCCGGATTTCTCAAAGATGACGGAATTCAAATATTTTTGGTTCTACGCGATCCTATCGACGATCTAAACACAATTGATAAGATGAGCAATAAGAAAAGATGAGAGGAAGAGGAAGAAAATGAAGAGAGAAGGGAGAGGAAAACTTACCCTTTTTCACAACTATGGAGAGAGAGAGAGAGATTGAGTGTGTGCTGGGAAAAAATGAGGGAGAGGGTGAGGGAGAAGAGGGGAGTAGGGAGGGGGTAGGAGAAAGATTATTTAAAAACTTACACTTAGGCCCCTTCTCATCTACTAACACAAACCAATTTCCCCACTAACAACTAAGACCCAATTAAAATGCTAGATATAGCTTATAATAACACATAAAATGCACACATAAATTATTAATTAAATAATAATTCAAATAAGTAATTAAGCCATAAACAAATAATTAAATATTTATTATTAAAAAATAGAGACGGGTTTTCGGGTCGTGACAGACAAGAGAAAACAAAGACTCGATAAAACATGAATTTGAAATTTGCGAAGGATAGGGGTGCGCTCCCTGTGTGAGCGGCTTTATTGATATAGAAAGGATATGGCGGGATCCGTTTTGCTGAAGCGGGATCCGTTTGCTGAAGTGGGATATGTTTGCTGATGAGGGATCCGTTTGCTGATGCGGGATCCGTTTGCTGAAGCGGGATCCGTTTGCTGAAGCGGGATCCGTTTGCTGATTCCGGGATCCGTTTCCTGATGCGGGATCCATTTGCTGAAGCGGGATCCGTTTGCTGATGGCGGGATCCGTTAGCTGATGGCGGGATCCATTTGCTAATGCGGGATCCGTTTGCTGAAGCGGGATCTGTTTGCTGAGGCGGGATCCGTTTGCTGAGGCGGGATCCGTTTGCTAATGCGGGATCCATTTGCTGATGCGGGATCCATTTGCGGATGGCGGGAACCGAGGCTCTGTCTACCTATCTGCGATATTGTTGTGTTGATTGATGGAAAGGTGGTGATTTTGCGGCTCACCATGGACCGATTTGTTGTCATTGAACTGTAATTGTTTGACTCTATGGGATGCAGGCGTAGTTGACGGCGGATCACTTTTTGCTGTGGATGAAGTGCCTTGAGTTTCAGATGCTATTGACCTTGTGGTGGTACCTGTTAAGTGTGTGCTTTGCAGGTATATGTGCTTGTGACATGTATGAGATGTGAAATGGCAGTTATGAGAGAAATTGTGCTTGTGGTGTGATGTGATTTGAAGGCAGTTTTGCATGAGAGAGAATTTTTTTAAGAATGGAGAAAGTGATTTTGTGTGCGGTATGATTTGAGGAAAGCCTCGGATGTATTCATACCTTAACTTACCATTGCCGTTGGATGGATTAGTGTTGTGGTGGTGGATGCCTTGATGCTTTTGATGAAGAATGTCCATGCTTTGGATGGAGAATGATGATGTTGGTGATGATGAATTGTTTTTGCTTTTGATGGAGTGTCGGTGAGATGGTATTCTGGGTGATGGGTTGGTCGTGCCAAAAGGCTGCCAACGTATCCCTTTAAGAGAATCAGCCCAGCGTAGTTCAAGGATGCTGGGGAATGCTAGGGAGGAAGCTAGGAGCAAGATAAAACGATGCACATATTTTTACGCAAATAAGGAGACAAAGAAAAAGAAAAGGAAAATTCTTTTTGTCTTTTTGTAGGAATAGAATACGTACACATGTGGGAAAAAGATTTTATTTTTTTTATTTTATTTTTTTTTAGTTCGTGGGTGAACCATTTTGACCATTGTGTGTTTGTAAAGTCAACCCAAGATCAAGTCATGTTCGATCGAAGTCCGGATTGCCTCGCTTGAATGTTGTCGCCGCGGTGTCCAACAAAAATTGATGTCTAGCCCCAAGAGATTTTTCATTTATGGGGCTTCAAAAGGACTATTGATGCAGAGATTCCAAGGGTTTGTTGATTGTAAAGCCCCTCGAATGCTGAACTTTGAGTGGCTTATGAAGCCCCAAGATGAATCAACTCTTAGCCCATTCGAATAAACTGTCTTTTGTTGTCGATGTGGGCAAGCCCCAAGAGAAAATCATTGATACCAAGCTTTTAGAGATTGCTAAGCCCCAAATGTCGTGGGCTTATCAAGTTTGTAGATGGCGGGATGTGGAGACCTTTCGGTGTGAAGCCTCAAATTTTCTTAGAATCGTCTTAGCATTGTGTTGGGAGCGGATGGCGCTATTGGGAAGAACTCTTAAAGGCGATCTCCTTCTTTCTCTTGCTTGGAGATGGATGGCCCTTTTTCTGGTTGATACCCAAATGGCGGAAGGTCCATGTTGAAAATGTAGTACGGTCTTCGGGAGACGTCTCGTGGGAGATGGTGATGTTGTTGTAGATGATAAGGTCTTGGTGTGATAAAGTCTCGAATGGTATGTTTGCTTGAGTCTTCTTGAGTTGAACCAACGGCGGATCTTCGGATGCAGCCTGTGCTTTTGATCTTGGAGAAGGGGGTGCTGTATTGCAGAAACATTGGGATTGGCCGTAACTAAGCTTATAGAGTTAACATATTGGCATTGCCCGCTATAACTCAGCCGGGTGAGTCTAGCATATTGAATCTTTTTCCTTTTGCTCTAAGACTTCCTTCATAATCTCGCTGTGAGTTCTACCAAGAATCATCAAATTCATTCATATCATCAGAGCCTTCATTTAAAACCAAGAGGCCTTTTGACTGGAAGTGTTGAGGGACCCTTGAAGCTTGATCTCTTTTATGGAGCCATAAGACTACTCCACATTGCATTGCTTGACCATTGTTGCCCCAAAAGACTGTCGGTTGCGAAGCCCCAATATTGCCCTTTGCTTGTATCACTGTAATGCCGTAGCCCAAAAGATTATAGATTGTGAAGCCCCTTGAGACCTTCGGTGCCAAATTGAGGAAGCTTCTAATGTTGCACATGACTCCGCCGGGGACACTGAAGTGAATTTCTTCTTGCCGAGGGAGCCTTTAAAACTTGATCGTACCTCTTAGAGTGACACCATTGATTAGGAGTGGAACGAGAAGGGCCTATGCTTGATCGGGGGAACAAGTATGAGCATACATGACAAGAAGGTGCTTCTCGACATTCCTTTTGAGAGACTTTAAGGATAGTCTCACACATCTTTCTTGAGCGTAGCCCTAGGTCTCATTAACTGTCAAATGAAGCAAGAGAAGTTTTCTTTCTTGAGTCAAATAGCCCCTAGGGCGTCATCACTTGTTGAGCAAAACAAGAGACTCGTCCTCGTGTGAGGGAACAAACACAAGGGGACATGGCAAGAGCTACTTAATTCTCGGCATACATACGTGTAGAAGCTCGAAAATTGAGTCACATGTTGTGGCCATTTGTGATCCAAACCAGTTGGCTTGTTGGGGATTACTTGTGCAACCTCGGGTCTTTTTTTTCATGAACCCAAAAATGGCACACTGCTGGAGAATAATATCCCAAAACAACCTTTGATTGTGCTACATCTTGTCGAGCCTTTTGCCATTCCAAAGTTGACTCGGTGGGGAATTGGATTGCTGAGGAGATTCAATGTTGAACTTGTGTCTTTATTAGAGGCCGGGGATCTCTATTTCTCTTTCCCTTCTCTCTCTCACTCTCTCATTTTTTTATGACACACCCTGTTTTTTGCCTAGACCGCCCTTTCGGGTTTTCAATCTAGCGGGCATCTCTTTTGCGTCTTCATTTTTTTGACTCAATTCATGAGGAAGTGTGCATTGACTCTAGATGAGGATGAGAGACATGTGATTTTGCGGTGAGGACCTGTTGTCACTAATGATGAGTGACATTGACTTGGCTAGGGAAGAAGCCCCTAGTATTGACTTTGTATATATTTGTTGAATGACTCACGAAAGCAAGTAAGTCATTAAGAGAGAAGAGAAGGAAAGCCCCAATTTGATTGCAAGAAATTGGGAGTATGCAGAAAGAATAGAAGCCCTAGACTCGACAAGGAACGGAAAGTGATTCCAAATCTAGGAAAGTTGTTCAATCTTGAGGTGATTAATTCATTGGAAAATGAATTGTACAAAGATGTCTTGACAAGTTAGAGATGAAGGCCGATCACCATAACGCGCTAGGGCTAAACATATCTTCTTTCTTGCATGAGACCGGACCCGAAAGTTGCTTACGTTCCTCCAGTGAAGAGGCTCAGGTCACCGTAGTTCTTGTGGATGCTCTATTCGTCGAGATGGTTGTTGCTTCCTCCTTCATCGGTGGAATGATGTTGATCTTGTACTTCTTTGATTGAGGGTGATTTTTATTTTATTTTTTGTGCTCTAACTTTTGCCTAGGTTGATTTGAGGATTTCAACCTAGCGAGTTTTTTTTTTTTTTTTTTTTTTTATCCCCTTTTGAAAACTTTGCTACATGATTGTTGCTCCACCTTTCTTTGTCTTGATTTCGTCGTTGTTGATGTCTTCGTTATTGATGCCGTCATCAATGTTTAGCCCCTAGGCGTTCAAGCGATGGTCTTAATTCCAAAACTTGTTTAGACATCTTTTCATCATTTTGCCAAGAATTAGATTGAACAACTTGGAAGAGTATATGAGGACAAGAACGACTTTTATTTAATGAATGACTCAAAATTTAACATTGGACGAGAGAAAACATTAATGCACACATTAGAGGACTTTTGACTCTTTTTTTTTATCCTATTTCTAGGTAGAGAAAGAGAAACGGAGATTGTTGTCGTCGTCCTCATTGTCGTTGTAGTCTTCATCGTCATTGTAGTCTTTGTTGGGTTTCGATCAAACATGCGCAGCGGAATTTAGCATTTAAAATTTTAAGAAACCCAAAGCCATGGATCCGTTCATATGATTAAATCAAATACAACAAGATGAATATAGGAATAACTAACCCTTGATGGCTATCTAATTTTCTCTTGGTCTTTGGTGGAGATTTGAAGACTTGATCACGATCACAAAGCTTGAACACGAACTTTGAAGATGATGATTTTCACCCTCTAGCGGTATCCACACTTCGAACGAATATCAAAGGAGCTTCTTTGATCTTGGTTGCTAGACCAAATTGTAAAACACTTTTTCACAATCAAAAGAACTATATGGAATTTATTTTGTGTATTATTTTGTTCCTCAACCAAGAATGTCTTGGAACAAAATAAACCCTCTCTCAAACCCTTTGAGACTCACAAATTATTATCCTTGAGTGCTGGCCGAATTTTGGTCTTTTATACACAAGTATGACCTATTCCAAATAGGAAACTTGTGTTAAAATCTGTCCAAAATTCGTTTCCAAATCAAATTAGGAATCTGCCACCCGACAGCACTGTGCGGCCGCCCAAAACCATCTGTGCGGTCGCACAACATTCTGAAACAAAACTGGTACATTTCTGAGCTAAGTGTGTGGCCGCCCAGTACAAAACTGTGCGGTCGCCCACTTTACTGAAATGTCCAGAATTTCCAAAAATTCCAATATAGTCCTTTTAAAGATTCGTTCTATTGTGTGTGACCCTCTAGGATTATACTAAGTTGGCAATGAGCTCAAACATGATCCCATAAGATATGATTAGGTTCTAGCAAACCGTCATACCTACCCAAATAGTATAACTAGATACAAGTTCGCATTCCTTAAGAATATGTCATAATCCTTTTGTCCACGATATCATTGAACACAAGTCATGGTCAAAGAGTCAACTTGTTTTGTTCAATACTTTCTCGATTCCGAATATGTTGATAATCCAAATGACATTGATCCAATCAATTCATTTGAGTCTGGCCGAACATTTCATCAACATCATTCCTACGAGAGGCCCAAGCTTGACATCTCTCCGAAGAGGGACAAATCCATTTAGCTTATTATTCTTCCCTACGTGAATCTGATTATGCCAATCATACCCTTTATAACTACTCTGTTAAAAGTAGCGTTTGAATATGTCAAACATAATGTTCATCAAGTGGAAGACTATAATAACTTCATGTCTAAGGATTCAAATGACATAACTAATATGAGATATATGTACGACATAGACCATGACATAAATCTCATACAGCGGGTCATGTCCAGTACCTTGTTCCAAACAAGTACCCATAAATCTAACATGATCATCCCATGATCATTTAGCCTTTATACTAGTGCTTAACAAGTACTAGGGACGGAGATTATTATAAGTAAACATGAACAACAATAATAATCAAAACATCTCTTTATTGATATGAAATAAATGATAACAATTACAACGTTTATTAAACGTGCCTAGGGCACCACTACTAACAATCTCCCACTTGCCCTAGGCCCAATCTCCCATGTATCTAATACCCATGGACCTAACATGACCATCATGTTTAGCTTGTGGAAGTCCCTTTGTTAGTGGGTCCGCAACATTGTCATCAGTAGGTACTCTGCATATATTTACGTCTCCCCTATCAACGATCTCTCGAATGATATGAAAACGCCTAAGTATGTGTTTTGGATTTCTGATGTGCTCTTGGTTCCTTTGCTTGAGCAATAGCACCATTATTATCGCAATAAAGGTCTATTGGATTAGCAATACTAGGAACCACTTCAAGTTCAATGATGAACTTCTTAATCTAAACAGCTTCCTTTGCAGCATCTGATGCAGCAATATACTCAGCTTCTGTTGTAGAATCAGCGGTTGTACTTTGCTTGGAACTCTTCCAGCTTACAGCTCCACCATTTAACATAAACACAAAACCCGATTGCGATCGGCTATCATCTTTGTCGTTTGGAAGCTTGCATCCGTGTAAGCATTTACAACGAGATCATCTTCCATTCCTCCATAGACCAAAAACGAGTCTTTAGTCCTTCTTAAGTACTTAAGAATCGCTTTTACGGCTGTCCAGTGATTTTCGCCAGGGTCGGATTGGTATCTACTTGTCATGCTCAAAGCATAAGATACATCCGGCCTAGTACAAATCATGGCATACATGATGGACCCAATTGCCGAAGCATATGGAACATCATTCATTTTCTCACGCTCATCTTTTGTCTTAGGACATTGAGTCTTGCTTAGAGAAACTCCATGTAACACGGGCAAGGTTCCTCTCTTAGAATTTTCCATACGGAATCTTCTAATGACCTTGTTAATGTATGTACTTTGGCTTAAACCAAGTAGCCTCCTTGATCTATCTCTATAGATCTTAATGCCAATAATATATGCGGCTTCACCCATATCTTTCATTGCGAAGCACTTTCCTAACCAAGTCTTCACAGACTGAAGTGTAGGAATGTCGTTTCCAATTAGCAATATGTCATCCACGTATAAAACAAGGAAAAGCACTATGCTCCCACTAATCTTCTTGTATACACAAGGCTCATCTTCGTTCTTGATGAAACCAAACTCTTTGACCGATTCATCAAAACGGAGATTCCAACTCCTAGAAGCTTGCTTCAATCCATAGATGGATCTCTGCAATTTGCATACCTTAGAATCTGTTCAAACCTTCTGGTTGTGTCATATACACATCCTCTTGTAGTTTTCCATTCAGGAAAGCGGTTTTGACGTCCATCTGCCATATTTCATAGTCATGATATGCGGCAATGGCAAGCAAAATTCTTATAGACTGATCATTGCTACGGGTGAAAAGGTCTCATCATAGTCAATACCATGAACTTGCCTATAACCCTTCGCTACAAGCCTAGCTTTGTAAGTATGCACCTTCCCATCCATATCAGTTTCTTCTTGAAGACCCATTTGCATCCTATGGTTTTTACACCTTCGGGCGCATCAATCAAATTCCAAACTTGATTGTCTTGCATGGATTGCAATTCGGATTCCATGGCTCCAAGCCACTTGTCCGAATCAGGAGAAGACATCGCCTCTCGGTAGGTTGACGGTTCATCATTCTCAATGATTTCTACCTCATTACTATCCGTTACGAGAAATCCATATCTCTCGGGCTCGGATCGTAACCTACTAGATCTGCGAGTTGCTTGTGTACTTTGAACAGGTTCCACAACTCCTTGTGGTTCTTGTTCTTGCTCCACCATTGGTTCAATGTTATTTTCTGGGTCTCGAATTTCTTCAAGATTTATTTTACTCCCACTGATTTCTTTGGAGAGAAACTCTTTCTCTAGAAAGACACCAGTTCGGGCAACAAATACTTTGTTGTCCTCTCGGTTGTAAAAGTAATATCCTTTAGTTTCCTTAGGATATCCCACGAAAATACATTTATCAGATTTGTGTGCAAGTTTGTCTGAGATAAGTCTTTTGACAAAACTTCACAACCCCAAATCTTCATGAAAGATAGACAAGGCTTCTTTCCGCTCCACATCTCATATGGAGTCTTTTGAACCGATTTAGTTGGAACACGATTTAGTGTGAAAGCAGCGGTTTCTAGAGCGTAACCCCAAAAGGATATTGGAAGATCAACTTGACTCATCATTGATCGAACCATGTCTAACAAGTCCGATTCCTCCTCTCGGACACACCATTCCATTGTGGTGTTCCAGGTGGAGTCAATTGTGAAACTATTCCACAATTCTTTAGATGATCATCAAATTCTTGACTTAAGTATTCACCACCACGATCTGATCGAAGTGCTTTAATACTTTTGCCAAGTTGTTTTTCTACTTCATTTTGAAATATTCTAAATATCTCAAATGCTTCACTCTTATGTTTCATTAGGTAAACATACCCAAATCTACTATAATTATCAGTGAAGGTTATGAAGTATTGAAATCCTCCCCTAGCATTACTACTTAATGGTCCGCATACATCGGAATGTATCAACCCCAATAAGTCGCTTGCCCTTTCACCCAACTTGGTAAAAGGTGTCTTAGTCATTTTTCCAAGAAGACACGACTCACAAGTGTCATATGACTCTAAGTCACATGAACCCAAAAGTCCGTCCCCATGGAGTTTTGAGATACGCTTCTCATTAATATGACCAAGACGGCAATGCCACAAATAAGTATGATTTACACCATTAGGTTTAGATTTCTTATTTACATGATAGACATTATTTTCATTCTTGACATCCAAGATATAAAGGCCATTAAATGAATTAGCAATACCATAAAGCACATCATTTAAATAAATAGAAAATTTCTTATTCTCAATAAGAAACTTAAAACCTTCATTATCCAAACAAGAAATTGAAATAATATTTCTGCTTAAATCCGGAACATAATAACAATTGTTCAAAACAAGAATTAATCCGGAAGGTAAAGTGACTTCATAAGTCCCTACGGCTAATGCAGCAACTCTTGCTCCATCCCCACGCGTAGATCTACTTCACCTTCTTTAAGCAGTCTCCTATTCTTTAGTCCCTGCACATTTAGACAAATGTGAGAACCACATCCGGTATCCAATACCCAAGAATCAGTGGTAGAAAGGAGAATATCTATCATATAGATACCTGAAGTCGACGCAGCCTTGCTGCTCTTCTTCTTCTTTGCTCTTCCAAGAAAGCCTTGCAATTACGTTTCCAATGACCAATTTCTTGACAATGGAAACAGATTGCATCCTTTTGTGAATCGGGTTTTGCCTCAGAAGCCTTGGCAACCTTTGCCTTGCTTATCTTGGGTTTGACAACTTTTGCCTTACCCTTGCCTTTGGCACCAGGCATCTTCCCATCATGAACCAGGAGCACGGGAGAACCTTTCTCCACAATTTCATCTCTGCAGTTTTGAGCATCCCATGCAACTCAGAGAGGTTCTTATCCATTCCATGCATGTTATAATTCATTACAAACTGATTATAACTTTTAGGCAATGAATTAAGAATGAGATCCGTGGCTAGCTCCAATGGGATTGGATAGCCAAGTTTCTCAAGGTGCTCCACATAACCTTTCATTTTAAGAAAGTGAGGACTCACTTGTTGCCCTTCATTCATTTACTAGTAGTGAATGCAACAATGGTCTGTACCTCTCTTGCCTAGCTTTCTCTTGAAACATGGTTCTCAACTCCACGCCTATCTCATAGGCTTCAAATGTTCCAAACTTTGTTGGAGTTTTGAACACATAGCAGCAAGCATGAGACAACTTACATCTCTAGAATCATTACGATGTTTCTTGTAATTGTCTCTTTCTACCCTAGGGGCAGTAGGCGGTGGTTCAGAGGGGAGAGGCCCATCGAGAATGTACAACTTATCTTCTTGCC
This sequence comes from Campanula takesimana, assembly GCA_026119855.1. Lineage (NCBI taxonomy): Eukaryota > Viridiplantae > Streptophyta > Magnoliopsida > Asterales > Campanulaceae > Campanula > Campanula takesimana. The sequence goes on along the minus strand of JAOWBW010001386.1, from coordinate 50,771 downwards.
TAAGAACGATTCTTATGCTACGGATCCAATCCATAAAGTTGGTACCATTCTCTTCGAGCTTATCCTTCTCAAGGATCGATCGCAACGACATTGATTGAGTGTTATTAGTCATTATCTACAAATATGCAAAAATTTCCAAAATTTAATAAGTACCGGTTTTCATTAAAGAGATAAATAATGTATTTTAAAACAAAATACTGCCACCAAATTATACAACCTTCTTTATACATCCAATGTATAGTATAATTTAAATGGGTTGAGATCCCGCTTTAATCTAATTTTGAGTACGCTTTGGCGCACCGCTCAAAATTAAATCAATTAGGTAGACAACTCTCGTCAATCATATCTCATATGACTCTCAGTTCTTTTCATGAGATTCTTTAAGAAATCCAATTTCAAAAAGCATGTTAAATCTCATCTTTGCCTTAAGCCCAAAACTGTTTTGACGCTTAATTAAGTCCAACCATTTTAAACGCATAGGAAACTCTTATTCACTCATCTTGCTCAACATGAATAAAATCAATGCACCTCGCTTGGCGAGCCCACATAAAATTACTCATGTATAAACAAGTGTTTTAATCATGGCTTGGCAAAAAAACTTAAAACTTTCTTTGAAGGTTCATCACATATAGCATATAACACATTTATGAGCACATAATATAAACATGTTACACATCAAGTTTAGCCACTAAATTAATCTCCATTAATTTAAGCATGGTATTTATGTCATTAGTTTCTCTATAATTATGAGGATGAGACTATTTCAACTTTGGTCATTATCTCCAAATCAAGACAACAAGAAGTGCGGTCGAACTAAGCCATTAGGCAACCACAATCCCGCACTAATTCAAGAGACCAAGAAAGTAGTCCATGTGGCCGAAACTAAGCAATAGATGGTCTCGATGAACGTAGGCCAATTGCATTCACAATTCCACATGGATCTCCAATCATTGAATCAAGAACTTTGTTTCTCAATTTTAGCAATTATGAACTCTTCATAATTCTAACTTCGTTTTATCTTTGAAACTTTGATTGCGATCAAGTTTGGGAAACACAATCTCGATGAACGCAGATTAGCCATCCAAACCTTGAACCAATCTAGGAATCACAAGACTAAAACAAATAGGAAAATCAAACCCCAAGATCCACACACAAACCAACTACACAAAACCCATTCCAGATCAGCAGGTCTGGATTGGTTCTGTTATTGGTTCTGTTGAACCTCTCGAAAATTCAAAATTCTGATTTTTGAGCAAAATCAGACATTCTGATCTTGGCGTGCGGCCGCCCAAATTACCTGTGCGGTCGCCCAAAAACCGTGCGGCTGCCCAGTATCTTCCGTGCGGTCGCCCAGTTCAATCAGAATGTGCAGAATTTCAAGTTCGAAAATTTTGTCTCAAAATTGTTTTTCCCCGATTATTAAAACTTTGATCCAATCAAAAATTAATAACCAACAATTCTGAATCCACCATAATTTGTTTATTGCGATTGAATCGTGCGATTAAAGTTGCAAAACAATAAACCACATAAAATCACAAAACACATAAACAACATATATTCCAATATTCAAATCATGCAAGGCACATAAACAATTTATATACACATAACATGATCTAGGTATTGAAATAATCAACATGAACGGGGCTCTGATACCACTGTTGGGTTTCGATCAAACATGCGCAGCGGAATTTAGCATTTAAAATTTTAAGAAACCCAAAGCCATGGATCCGTTCATATGATTAAATCAAATACAACAAGATGAATATAGGAATAACTAACCCTTGATGGCTTCTCTTGGTCTTTGGTGGAGATTTGAAGACTTGATCACGATCACAAAGCTTGAACACGAACTTTGAAGATGATGATTTTCACCTCTAGCGGTATCCACACTTCGAACGAATATCAAAGGAGCTTCTTTGATCTTGGTTGCTAGACCAAATTGTAAAACACTTTTTCACAATCAAAAGAACTATATGGAATTTATTTTGTGTATTATTTTGTTCCTCAACCAAGAATGTCTTGGAACAAAATAAACCCTCTCTCAAACCCTTTGAGACTCACAAAATTATTATCCTTGAGTGCTGGCCGAATTTTGGTCTTTTATACACAAGTATGACCTATTCCAAATAGGAAACTTGTGTTAAAATCTGTCCAAAATTCGTTTCCAAATCAAATTAGGAATCTGCCACCCGACAGCACTGTGCGGCCGCCCAAAACCATCTGTGCGGTCGCACAACATTCTGAAACAAAACTGGTACATTTCTGAGCTAAGTGTGCGGCCGCCCAGTACAAACTGTGCGGTCGCCCACTTTACTGAAATGTCCAGAATTTCCAAAAATTCCAATATAGTCCTTTTAAAGATTCGTTCTATTGTGTGTGACCCTCTAGGATTATACTAAGTTGGCAATGAGCTCAAACATGATCCCATAAGATATGATTAGGTTCTAGCAAACCGTCATACCTACCCAAATAGTATAACTAGATACAAGTTCGCATTCCTTTAGAATATGTCATAATCTTTTGTCCACGATATCATTGAACACAAGTCATGGTCAAAGAGTCAACTTGTTTTGTTCAATACTTTCTCGATTCCGAATATGTTGATAATCCAAATGACATTGATCCAATCAATTCATTTGAGTCCGGCCGAACATTTCATCAACATCATTCCTACGAGAGGCCCAAGCTTGACATCTCTCCGAAGAGGGACAAATCCATTTAGCTTATTATTCTTCCCTACGTGAATCCGATTATGCCAATCATACCCTTTATAACTACTCTGTTAAAAGTAGCGTTTGAATATGTCAAACATAATTTTCATCAAGTGGAAGACTATAATAACTTCATGTCTAAGGATTCAAATGACATAACTAATATGAGATATATGTACGACATAGACCATGACATAAATCTAATACAGCGGGTCATGTCCAGTACCTTGTTCCAAACAAGTACCCATAAATCTAACATGATCATCCCATGATCATTTAGCCTTTATACTAGTGTTTAACAAGTACTAGGGACGGAGATTATTATAAGTAAACATGAACAACAATAATAATCAAAACATCTCTTTATTGATATGAAATAAATGATAACAATTACAACGTTTATTAAACGTGCCTAGGGCACCACTACTAACAGTCTTCTATGTCACTACATTCGTCCATGTTGTTGCTTGGGAACCCTTTGTCGTTGAAGCTTGTGTCATAGGAGGACTCGGCCACTTCTCGGAGCAAATTGTCAATTCTAACCCCCGCATCATACATGCTTGAAAAATTGGAGTGAAAAGCCCAACTAAGATGAGTGCGGTAGTCCATTTTTAAACATTTCAAGAATATGTCCATTTGTTCCTTCTTTGTGGGCCTATCAATCATGTCGGCTATCTTGTCATTCCAACGGCGATAGAAGTCCCCAAATAATTCATCACCCATTTGCACGGTGCTCTCCAATTCCTTCTTAGTGGGGCGGAATATGGAGTTGCCTTGATATTGTGACTTGAAGGCAAGTATAGCGGCATCCCAATTGAGGCGGGTGGAAACTAGAAGACCCATATACCAATCTTTTGCGATGCCCTCGAGAGTAAGCGGGAAGCATTGTGCCGTTATTTGAGGAGAAACTTTCTTTGGTAGCATGGCCCAAATGTAGGAGTCGACATGAGCGTCGGGGCAACAGTTGCCATTGAACTTGCCAATATCGGGCATCTTGAACTGTTCGGGAAGAGCCTCCATTGTGTTCATGAGAAGAGAAGCTTGATGAAGATCGGTGCTTGGGCCCTTGTGCAAATTTAGCCCACTAAGCCTTTGGTCAATGTAGGACATGAGAGTGTTGACCAAACCGGTATCAATGCTTTGGACCTTTCTTTCATTCGTGAGCCCTTTCAATTGGTTCTTGAGTTGAGCAACTTTTTTCTTGTGGGCCATCCTCACATGCTCGTAACGGGCTCGCCATAAATCATCCTTGCGGCGGACATTCTCGTCTAGTGTATCAACTTGCCCTTTCAATGCTTCCACCATGCGGAATAACCCTTCGTTGGACACGGGAATGTCGTTGTCGTTGCCGTTTGAAGTCATTGGACCTATGGAGAGAATACGGTTGATCTTAGGATGGCCCCACAAACACCTTTTGGATAAAATTATTTCACCCACAAACAAAAGTAAAGACTCAAACCAAATAAAGAAAAGACTCCTTTTTTTATTATTTACAAAAGTCGGAAGGACGTAGTCCTTTTTGGGGTTTCTAGAAAAAATAGTGGAATTGTCACACTAGTATATAGACCTTCTCGCGGTCCCATATACTCATCGGATTCCACCACGCTTGTGAATCCTACATGTGTCGGGATTAAACTAAATTAATGTAGTAAAGCATACATGCGGGGACGGATTTTTTATTAGCGTCCATTATGACCACTTGGGGATGGATTTTTATTTCGTCCATAACGAGTGGCGTGTATGATTTGAAGACATTATTAGTTTAGGGAAATCTCGGCACATGGAAACCGACTTGAGTCACGGAGTGTTAGACCCTAACTAGAATTGTGTGGTTTGGGCTCAACGAAAGAGAGGCTTAAAGGTCACCCCCGGCATGTAGTCTTTAACTACGCCATGGGCTGAGGTTGACCACTTTGAAAGAGTCAAGGTCGGGTGGAGCTTGAAACTTTCTAGGACGGACCTCGATGGGTTTGGGGTTATAGACTTGTGCGACTCGATAGTGAGCAATTCATAGGATTAATGTGCATGTAGTGTGAGGTCTATCACGTGATTTTTTTTTTTTTTTTAAAAAAAGAAAAGATAAAAAAACACATAAGAACGTAAATTACAACTCCCGAATCATCCGTGTGACCGGTAAAAATAAAACAGAGAATTAAAAGATGGTTTTGTGCAGGCCCGGTGCCCACACACTGTCAAAACTGCTCTGTTCTGTGCAATTATCTGTTCTGGAAAGTTGCCCAGACGCACGCGCTTTATGGTGTGAGGATGGGAGGCTCGCGCCTTAGGCACTAGAGGGCAGAGGCGCCCGCTTCTGGGCAATACTTGCAAATTCATGGGTTCAAGGGACTGTCTTGACCCTAAAAAAAAACACTTTTCCCTTGCAGAAACTGTTAGCACAATAACATGAAATTTGAAGGATAAGATGAGAGGCGGGGGATTCTGGTGGTGAAGGTGGGATGCGCGCGCCTTAGGCCAAGAAGGCCAGAGGAAGGCCAGAGGCGCACGCGTCTCACCTTTTTCCACCAGAATGCCCAGAAAACTGTAAAAAGAACACCAAAAATGAAAAACGCAAGTTTAACCCTCTTCCTCCCCAGCAGAGCCGCCACTGTAGATACCCCGGGGAACTACGGCTTGGCTAGAGCGCGTGAATTAACCTAGGACGCTACTTGGTTTTATGTTTTAGAGTCGCCACACGTTTTTAGAAGGAACGCGAGAAAACGTAAGAGAATAGCCTTTTTGTACGAAAACCAGAGATTCGGGAGAGAAGGGTTAGGGGTTAGGTGACAGAGTGGGAAGTACTTAAACACCACTCGCCCCGCTTACGCGGGTCTTGCTACAATTGGTGTCTAGTGCTAAATGTCCTTCAATTTATTAATATAAAAAAGTGCTAATGATTACAATGAAAAGAAAAAGGAAATTAAAAGAGAATTGATTTTTATTATTTAATGCTAAGATTACATGTTGAATTATTGTTAAACAATTATATTATTAGAATGAAAAGTAAATTAAATAGAGTTTGAAAGTTGGATGTAACATTGGCCAAACTTCAATAGTGAAGTGGCCTTTTGGTTGTATTCCCTTTATGGAGATTGCATACTAGTAAGACACAAATAAAAGACAAGGAGAAAACTTGTACTTTAGAAAAGAGAACTTGAAACCTTGACAAGTGTTGTTGTGTGTAGAGAATGGTTGTGTAGAACATTTGTGTAGAGTTTGTTGTGTTAAACTCTTGTTGGGAGAACTCTTGTAAAGAGAATTCTTGGGAGAATTGTGTATAGTGTATTTGTGTAGAGATTTCAAGTCAAAAGAGAAGGTCTTTTCTAAGGTAGAAGAAGGTGGTTTTTATAGAAAAATGAGAGGGAAATGTTGGAGGGAAAAGATGATCATCCATGTGAAATGGAATTGACCAATCAAAAAATAGATAAATAAAATAATAAATAAAAGAGAATAAAAAGAAATAAAGATAAAATCATTTGTTTTTGGCCAAAAGGCTAGAATAAAGGATTTGGAAGTTACAAATAAGGGGGGATGAATGTGGATGTAAAAAGAGTGTTTTTTGTGATTAAGAAAGGATGTTGTAAATAGAAAAGGGAGGGAAAAATGGTGCCAATCCGTTACTGCCATATCAGGGAGGCGCGCGCGGCCGGTGGACAGTATCGGAGGCGCCCGCGTCTGAGAAAGACAAATGACAGAATGACTCTAAAATTAATTATGTATGCAGTTAGTCCAAAACTAATGGAATCAGTAGGAACTTAACCGAAGTAACAGAAATTAACAAAAACAAGTTAAATAAAAATACTATGTATGCAATCGGGGTGAGAGGTCCAAGGCGGGGTGTCTAAAATTGCATACAATGACTAGACTAGTAAAATAAGAGAAGAAGAATAAATTACCTTTTAGAAAAGAAGAACTTCAAACCTTAACTTGGAGATGGAGTTGTTGTAGAGAAATTGTTGTGCAACACTTTGTGTAGTGTTTTTATAGAGAAATTTGGGTAGAGTTTAGGTGTATAGAAAGTTGAAGTCCAAGGTTGAGGTCAAAAGTCCCTTTCTAAGGTAAAATGAGAGGGTTTTTATAGGTGAAAAAGAGAGGAAAATATGGTCTTTCAACCAATAAGAAAATAAAGAGAAATAAAATAATGAAAAGAAAATCAAATCAAATAAAATAAAGATAGAATATTTGGTTTTAGGGAAAAAAAAACTAAAGATATGGGATTGGGAGTTAAAAACCTAGGGGGTATGAACTTGGAGGTAAACGGAGTTTTTGCAACTAGAAATGGAGGGAAGAATGGCACAATCCGTAACTGCCAAAATGGGAGGCGCGTGAAGTTCGGCCTATAGGACCAAACGCCGCGCACGCCCTTGACCATTACGGGAGGCGCTCGGGGTAAAAATGACAAAATTACCCTAAAAGTTAACTCTGTTATGCAATTTAGTCCAAAACTAACGGAATTAGTTAGGAACTTAACCGAAGTAACAAAAATTAACGAAAATAAATTAAATAAAAACCTATGTATGCAATCGGGGTGAGCGGTCCAAGGAGGGGTGTCTAAGAGCCCTCGGCGACGTGGATTATGAAGAAAAACGCGTCGACAAAAGAAAGACAACCGCCGAGGACATCGACAAAGAAAAAACAAAACAAATACTCGATAAAAGCAGGAATTTGAAATTACAAATGATAGAAGTTGCTCCTTGTGTGAGCGAAGAAGAGTGGATAAGGGAGATACGGTGATATGAGATGGCCCACCGTGGCCAAGGTTTAATGTCTAGTTAGCAGACTGAGGCTGGAGCCGTTTAGCAGAACCGTTATGCCCATTTAAAGTCCGTTGAGCGGACTGAAGCTGAAACCCGTTTAGCAAATCCCGTTTGCTGATTTAGAGTCTGGTTGGCAGACTGAGTTTGAGCTAAATCCATTTGGCGAACTCGTTACTTGCTCTTTTAAGAGTCCGATTGAGTGGACCTAGGCGGAGTTCAGTGTGTCGTACACGTTATGCCCATTTTATAGTCCGTTGAGCGGACTGGCTGAATCCGTTTGCCAGTTTATAGTCTGTTGAGCGGACTGAAGCTGAATGCGAGTCTGTTGAGCGAACTCTGCTGATAAGGAGGTGGTGATTTCAGTGGTTCACCATGGACTGAATTGCTATTCGGAGCCATATTTGCTGTGTCTGCTTTTCGAAGCCGCACTTACTGGTATCTGCTGTTTAAAGCCGCACTTGCTGGTGTCTGCTGTTTGAAGCTGCACTGCTTGTGTCTGCTGTTAGAAGCCGCACTTGCTGTTTGTCTACTGTTAGAAGCCGCACTTGTTGTTTGTCTTATGTTTGACGCCGCACTTGCTTATGTCTGTTGTTTGAAGCCGCACTTGCTGGTGTCTGCTGTTTGAAGCCGCACATACTTGTGTCTGCTGTTTGAAGCCGCAACTGCTTGTGTCTGCTGTTTAAAGCCGCATTTGCTGGTGTCTGCTGTTAGAAGCCGCACTTGCTGTGGTACCTGTTATGTATGTGCTTTGCAGATATTCATGCTTGTGTGTGATGTGATTTGAAAAGCAGAGATTTGCATGAGAGAGAGAGATTTTTCAAGAATGGAGAAAGATTTTTTTATGCGGTAGGGTTTTCCAGAAAGCTGATTTGCATGAGAGAGAGAGATTTTGTAATAATAGAGAAATTGTTTTTGTGTGCAGTGTGATTGAATCATGTTCATACCTTTACTTACCATGGCCACTTGATTTGGGATGGATTTCTGATGTTGTGGCTTTGATGAAGAATGTCCATGCTTTGTATGTTGATGAGTTACTTTTACTTTTGATGGAGGACAGTCATTATTTGATGATGGGTTGGTCGTGCCAAAGGCTGCTTACGTATCCCTTGAAAGGAATCAGACCACCGTAGTTCAAGGATGATGGAGGATGCTGGGGAAGAAGCTTAGAGCAAAGTGAAATAAAACACATACTTTTACACAAGTAAGAAAAAGAAAAATAAAAATCTATTTGTCATTTTTTTTAGTTCGTGGGGGAACCATTTTAACCATTGTGTGTTTATAGAGCTAACCCAAGATCAAATCATGTTCGGTAGAAGTCCGGATTGCCTTGCTTGAATTCTATTGTCGCTGTTGTGCCCAATGAAGATTAATGTCTAGCCTCAAGAGATTTTTCGATTATGGGGTTTCAAAAGACTTTCGATGCCGAGATACCTAGGGGTTGTTGATTGTAAATCCCCTAGAATGCCTTTGATGCCAAACTTTGAGTGACTCGTGAAACCCCAAGATAAATCAGCTCTTGGCTCATTCAAATGAATCGCCATTTGTTGTTGACGTGAGCAAGCCCCAAGAGAAGATCATCGTTACCAAGCTTCGAGAGATTTCTAAGCCCCAAATGTCATGTACTTGTTGTTTGCGAGCTTCAAGATGGTGGAATGTGAAGACCTTTCAATGTAAAGCCCCAAAAACGTCTTGGAATCGACTTTTCATTATATTGAGAGCGGATGCACCGTTGGGTAGAATTCTTAAGAGATATCCTTCTTACTCTTACTAGGGAGATGAATGGCCTCATTATGGACGGTACCCAAATGGCAGAAGGTCCACGTAGCAATGTCTTCGGAAGATGTCTTGGGAGAGATTGTGGTGTAGTCGAGGTTGCGGATGATAAGGTCTTGGAGTGATAAGCTCCCAAATGGGTATGTTTGCTTGAGTCTTCTCGGGTTGAACTAATAACGGATTTCGGATGCAACTCGTGCGGTTGCAACTTGTGCTTTTGATCTCAAAGAAAGGGGGCTGAATTACAGAAGCATTGGTATAATACCCGCTATAACCCGTTTAAGTGAGTTTTAGCATATTGAATCTTTTCCTTTTCTCTAAAACTCTCCTAATCTCGCCGTAAGTCACAACATGACAAGAATCATCAAATTCATTAATAACATCGGAGCCCTCTTTTCAAACCAAAAAATGTGAAATACTGAGAGACCTTAAGCTTGTGTAGATACCCCGGGGAACCACGGCTTGGCTAGAGCGGTGAATTATCCTAGGATGTCTAACTTGTTTTAGATGTGTTTAGAGTCGCCACCTATGTTTTTAAAGGAACATAAGAAAAACCTAGAAATAGCCTAATTTATGTACAAAACCAGAGATTCGGGAGAGAAGGGTCGGGGGTTAGGTGACGGAGTGGGAAGTACTTAAACACCCACTCCGCCCGCTTATGCGGGTCTTGCTACTATTGGTGTTCTAATGCTAAATGTCCTTCATTTATTAACAATGCTAACAATTATAATGTAAAGAAAAAGGGGAAAAGAATGAATTTTATTAATTTAATGCTAAATAGTTACATGTTGACTAGTGCTAAATGATTACATTAAGAAATGAAATATAAATTAAATGAAGTTCGAATGTTGGGATGTAACCTTGGCCAACTTCAATAGTGAAGTGGCCTTTTGGTTGTATCCCTTTTTATGGAGATTGCATACAAGTAAGACTAGACAAATAAAATAAGAGAAGAAAAGAGATGGTTGTACCTTAGGAAAGAGGACTTCAAACTTGGACTTGAAAAGTGTGTTGTTGTAGAGAAAATGTTGTGCAAACACTTTGTGTAGTGTTTTTGTAGAGAAGGATTGTTGAGATGATTTGTGTAGAGTTTTTGTCAAGTCTCAAAAATTGGGTCCTTTTCCAAGGTAGAAGATGATGGTTTTTATAGGTAAAAAAGAGAGGAAATGATGGAGGGAAAAAGATGATCATCCATGTGAAATGGAATTGACCATCAAACAATAAGATAAATAAAATAATAAATAAAAGAAATAAAAGAAAATCAAATAAAATAAAAAGGAAATAT